>JADKXX010007159.1:0-57905 GCA_017310255.1 Butorides virescens | reverse complement strand
CGGGGCAGCGGGCGCGAGACGCAGCGGCGGCCGCGCGGGGCCGCGACGCACCGGGCCGGAGCGCGCCGCGCCGGTGAGTGAGGAGCGGGGAGCGGGGCGCGGCGCCTCCCTGCCCGGCCCGGCCCGGGACGCTGGGGCCGGGGGCTGCGGGAGCCCCGGCACGACTGCCGTGGCGGGGAGCACCGGCCCGGCACGGTCCGCAGCGCGGGTGGCGGCGTCCCCGGGTCTCCGCGCGCGGGGGTGAAACTTCAGCTTCTTCGCTTCTCTTGCGCGCCTGTTTTGTTTCCCCGGTCCCTGGCTGGAGGAGCCGGGCTATCGCCTCGCTGATCTAGGTGGTTTGGGGGGGGGGGGGGGGGTTGTTTGGCTTTTTCCTTTTTTTTTTTTTAATTGCATGGGGCCAAGGCGCTCGGCGCTTGTTTATCCTTTTTCTACAGAGCGAAAAGGGCGAGGAGGGGAGGTTTGGGAAAATAAAGAGTAGGCTGGAACACCTCCCCGGTGAGCCGCCGCCGGCGCCGCTCCGCCCGGCCCCGGGACCTCCGCCGTCACCGGGCGGGTGGGTCGCGGCACCTCTCCTCGCTCCGGAGGTGCCCGCGGGTTTGCTCCCGTCGCTGTTGAGGGGCGGGGTGGGGGGGAAAAGCGTTTTTGCGGGTCGCCCCGGGAGGAGGTCTCGCTATTCGGGATGAGGCATCTCCGTGCCGCTTACCAACGGGCCCGGTGCAAAGCTGGATGGGGAGGCGAACCGGTGCTGCAAGCGCTGACTGGGATTTGGGGATTTGGTGGAGTTCGTGAAGTTGCTGCGAGGATGCGTTTCCCAGCGAGAGCTGCAGCCGCTCTGAAAGTTGCAGGGGACGGGGAGGCACTCTCTGGGCTTTCTTAGGTTGCTTTGCTCTTGTTGTTTTCCTTCCCTCCCGAGTGGAAAGAGGGGGTTCCTAATCCTGTGTCGTGTCTCTCGGCGAGCCAAAGCTTGGGCAGGCCGTGACCTTGGCTGGGGAAGAGGGGACCCCTCTTTCTAGAAGCTGTGAAGCACTGCTGGGGAGGAGGGAACTACGGCTGCGGGGCTGCTGGAGAGCAGCAGCCTTCCCAGGCCTGGGGCTCGGGACTTAACTGGGGCTGGATTGACCTCTCTAACGGCGGGATGGAAGTGCAAGGCACACGCTTACTTTTTGTAAAGATCTCCAGGACCTAATTTTCCTGTCTTCTCCTGTGTGTGTTTTTTTTTTTTTTTTTGTTTAGCTTTATCTGTTCAAGTTTGTAACTGTCTCAGAGAATTTATTCACAAGCTAATTCTATTCTAGCTTGCTGGAAAAGTTGCCTATCACCACTGACACATTCAGCTCCTGCGTGTTCCTCCTAGTAGCAGAGTCAGCCCAGTAGTTGCTTCCCTTGCTGTAAGCAACGGGAACAAGAGAACGTGCCTCTCTGTCATTATCAGTTGCATGCCTTGCATCCTGGGGTTTCAGAATAGCTCAGCACCATCTGCATGTAGACAAATGCCTCCTCCTGGGTGTAGCTGCACAGTCCAGGCTAGTCGCGTGTATTCTGCGTGCCATGTGCACGCGTGCAGATAGCCGAAGTATTTGCTGCAGGATTGGAAAAGGTTCTTTAGCAGCTACTGTGAGCTGATAACTGTCAGAAGGGGTTGTTACCTGTGGGTGATGGGTGTTAGCGAAGTGAGTTGTCATATCTGTGGGCTTATGTGATTTCATGTCCTGTTTTCATCACCTTTTCCTTCTTCCCATTCCCCCTCCCTTTTTTTTCTCTTGCAGGGTGATCTTGAGTTCTTCTTAATTTGCTAGTGCTCAGCCTCCTCATGCCTCCATCTCCTTTAGACGACAGGGTAGTAGTGGCACTTTCGAGGCCAGTGAGACCTCAGGATCTCAACCTAGATTTAGACTCTAGCTATCTTGAATCTGCCTCTTCTGCCGGTGAGAGCCACTCCAGTCTGCTCGGCGCAGCTGTCGTGTCCCTAAAGACTGCTAATCTCACGTATATGCCCTCATCTAACGGCTCTGCACGCTCCCTGAGTTGTGGATGCAGCAGTGCCAGTTGCTGCACTGTGGCAACGTACGACAAGGACACTCAGGCCCAAACTCAAGCGAGCACCAGCAACGCCAACGCCGGAGCCTCCACTGCCTGCCCTGCCAACCAAATGGTCAACAGCAATGAGAACGCCGGCAGCTTGAGCCCCTTGGGCGGCGTGGGGAGCCCCGTCTCAGGCACCACCAAGCAACTCGCTAGCATCAAAATCATTTACCCCAACGATCTGGCAAAGAAGATGACCAAATGCAGCAAGAGCCACCAACAGAACCAAGGGCCTGTAATCATTGACTGCAGGCCGTTCATGGAGTATAATAAGAGCCACATCCAAGGGGCTGTCCACATTAACTGCTCTGATAAGATCAGCCGGAGAAGGCTCCAGCAGGGCAAGATCACAGTCTTGGACTTGATCTCCTGCCGGGAAGGCAAGGACTCCTTCAAGAGGATCTTTTCCAAAGAAATCATAGTTTATGATGAGAATACCAATGAGCCAAGCAGAGTAATGCCTTCCCAGCCACTCCACATAGTGCTGGAGTCACTCAAACGAGAAGGCAAGGAACCCCTAGTCCTCAAAGGTAATGCTCCTCTTTGCCCACGTGTAACCTCATGGTTTGCTTTGCAGCGTGTGTATTCTGCCATCAGCCTTGCTGATGGTGGAACTTTCAAAGCATTCGTTTGTTTCTCAGAAGGCCTGTGTGCCTTGAGTCGCCAATGGCAAAGCAAGTGTCTTCCATGAACATAGTAAGGAGATGCTTGCTTTTCTCTGACTTGTCCTTGAGTAGCGGAGAGGGTGGGAACTGGAAGGAGGAGGAAACATGCTTCCTGGTGTCTGTCTGTGCAGACAAAGAATTTCCCCCAGTGCTTGCTCTGTGTATTTATAGCCCAAAGGGCAGAGGTCCAGGAGGGCATACTTCTCTTTTAGCCCGTCAGACTGACCTTTACTTAGCAGCCTTATTTTTGTCTGTATAAAAGTGAACTCATAGGTGCTGGAGATAGGCAGTGGAAGAAGGGAGGAGGAAAGATGAGGGAGGCCAGTTGGGCTGAGGCATTGCGTCATGGACCAGTCAGCAAAACTTGAGGAGCCGTCAAGCCTTGTTCTGGTGGTATGGGGTCAGAATAATGGACAGAGGCAGATACTTTGTCTAAAAAGTGATCTGAAAGTGCTGGGTTTACATGTATGCATGCTGGTATATGGCTTTCCTGTAAAGGCTCCTGTTTTAATGCGGTGTTTGGTCTGTCCCTTAATGCTCTGGGGGAAACAAGCCCAACCAATTAAGGCAGCATCCAAGGACACTTCCCTTTCTTCACTCAATTCCATAGCTCCTATTTATAACAATGCTGCCCTCTAGATTGAATCTCCTTTCCCATGGGTGTTGATGCCATTCAGAGGTATATGGCTTGGCAGAGACTGGCAGTGGCACGGAGAAGCTATGGAAGGTTTTGTTGCTTAGCTCATACTGTATGTATTTAATTCACTTCATTTTTTCTTTACAGCTTACTACTTCTAACCTGCACAACATGGCAGGAAAATGGATCGGGCTGATAGTTTATCCCCTTCCCTCTGTTTCGTTTCAGAGTTTTATAGGAGCTAAGGGTCCTGAGAGATACTCTTCTGTGGGTGTATCTTGTGGAAGCTTAAAATTGTGCTGAACTTTCTTCTTGCTGCCAGCAAGTGTATGGCCATGCTACCTTTACTTTGACACTTGCTACAGTTTCCCAGTATGCTTTTATTGAGTCTTTTTGGTCATAGTGGTACCCTTCGCTTGTTAAAAAAAAAAAAGGAGAGGTGCTTTGGAGGGTGAGGTTACCACTGAAGTCCCGTGTTTCTGGCAGTAGTCATTCTGTTGTATAGCCCTTGCAACCAGATATGTGGTTCTGGTCTGCAAGCCTTCCTATCCTTGGAGAAGTGGGGTGCTGAAGGCGTCGTTCCGCTGTGTTTCTCTGAAAACACTGAAGCTCCTGTGAACTTCAAACACTGAAGCTCCAGTGAACCTCAAATGAGCAGTTTTTCAGTACCTGAAATAAGAGGCCCTGGCTGAGATGGAGCCGCAGAGCTTAGTTGGGCATCACTGAGCTGCTGGGTCCTGTGGGCAGGTTGTGGGCAGCCCCTTCTCCCACCTTCCAGTGCTGGTTGCTGTGCTGGGTTTAACTGAATGCTTGCAGGATCGCTTGGGCCATTTGTTCAACCGCTGAGAAATGCTAGCACCTGCCTCGAGGACTTGCTTAGCAGAAATCCCCTCCCCAAACTCTTCTGCCAACAGATCTGGAAGTGTGCTAGAATTCGGAGGAAGCCCAAATCCTTTGTGTTTTGGATGTGGTGATCGTCTGGGCCAGAGCAGACCTTACCTGGGGAAGTGTGTAGCAAGGAGCTCCCCCCATCACTTTAACTCCCCTTCCCTCCCGTCCTTTGAAGTGGGGCTGGAAATGAAGTGGAATGGTGTCGAGCATACAAAAAAGCAGCATTTAGGAGGGCTGTGGTTAAGTTTCTGAGCCCGAGGAGTGGTGCTGGAAGCCCTCGTTATTTAGTTTCACTTGTCAGATAGCGTTTTTTCCATCATGTTTCAGCAGCCCAGGGGCTGGCCTGTGCACGCCCCTGGGTTCAGGCACCGAAAGGAAACCGGGCGTAGCTGGGGAGCCCTCTTTGCTGCCATTTGTTATTTTGAGCGATTTCTCTTGCTCGCTGCAATCCGGTCCTAATTTATGGCTGGCCCATCTGATCCCCCGTGTTGTGTTTGCAAACACTGGTTGCTAGCCTGGCCGTCCAAGTTTATGTCCCCCTGATCCGGTGCCACCTTCTCCATGTTTGGTGCTGCCTGTCAGCCCGCGGTCCCGTTGCCGTTTTCGTGGCGCGGTGTCGTGTTGTGGGGCGAATCTGATCGGCAAAGCTGGGGGTTGAGTTACAGCTTTGGCTTACAGTGCACTGTGGTAGCAACGTGGCCCTGCCTGTATTTAGGTTTTAGGTGCCTGAGTCTTTTTAAGCAGCAGGGAAACTGTGCAGTTTCCAAAGGCCAGGCTGTGATCTATAGATAAATGTATGTACGGGGCTCCATATTAGGCTCAAGTTAAAAAGAGGTGGCCTGATTTATTTTTAATATAGCAGAGCAATATATAAACTCTTGCCGTGATGAGAGTGTTGGGGTTTTATGTATGCTGTGTTATGGGGGGATTTTAAGACCTCTGTTCCTCCCTTCCAATCCATACTTCTCTTTGCTGCTTTCTTTAACATGGAGCATTTTTTTTTTATCATAAATATAACATTTGCATCATTTTGACTTAAGCTCTTTAGAAGCAAAGATTTGCTTATTTCTTTGTTCATGAGACACAACAGCACTTGAGACAGGCATAACCCCCCTATTTTTGCAAAAGGGAAAAAAAAAAAAAAGAATCATACTTCTCAGTGCTGCTGCATGGGCTCTAGCAGCCTAAGCTCAGGGCTGAAGCTGCTGCTCAGTCTGTTTGTACACAAAATAAGAAGTCATCTTTCCCCTGCTGTACCCACACCCCTTCTTATTAGACCATGGTATTTCATGTGTACTGAAACCTAAAGGCCTCCCTTTTTGTGGATGCATGGGGTTTCTTGGTTTGTTTGGTAGTTTGTGGTGGGTTTGTTTTTTTTTTTCCTTAGTATTGGGAAGGAGAGGATGGAAAGACAGTGATGTGAGCCCAGTGTCCGTTCTGCTTGAGGCCAGCGGCAAAACAGTTGCTAAATTTGGGGAGGGGGGGCATGGTGGTGCAGCCCCAGGCTGGCTCAGCAGCCCTGGCCCTCCTTAGCAGGGTTGTGCCCCTGTCTTTCCTGCAAATGCCCTGGTGAGGCATCTCTGCCTTCCCTGAGCACCTCAGCTCATAGCAAAAATGGCTTGGAGTCTTGGGGGGTTTGTGTGCTTGAGTTTGCTACTGGGACCTAAAAATAGGAACTGGGGAAATTCATTTGCATTCAGATGAAAAGTATTATTTTACTCAGAATAAAACGTTCAGGTTTGGAGTTGAGCGTCTCCTTTTTTTTTTTTTTTTTTTTTTTTCTTTTTCCAAGCTAAATTAAATCTGCAAATGAAACAAAAAATGAAAAACTGAAGCATCTGTGCCAACACATTTCAACAGCCTTTAACACGACGGGAGTTGCCTTTGTCTCCCTGGCCGGTGTCTAGTGGTATTGTCTTCATCCTGCCCTTCCTCCTCTGCCTTCGAGCCCCACCAGTGGGAGCCTTGTGAACCTGCTGAAGTCTTGTGTTTAGTTTTTAAAGGCTTCTGTGTTTGACTTCAGGGAAACGCCAAATTCAAAAGCAGAGGTGCAAAATGTAATTTGGTGAATAATCTTTTTTTTCTGCTGCACGCTGTAAACTGATGGCTGAGCTGCTGCAAGGGGCATGGGGAGGAACCGGCTGATGGTGATAGCAACTGGTTGCTTCCCTGTTCTTGTTCCTGGTCTGAGGAACTTCTTTATGCTCTGGCTTTCAGTCTTCTCATTGCTCATCTAACAGGGAAATAAATGAAGTTACTTGCTCTCATTATAGTGGGGTATATAAGACCTGCCAGCAAACCACTTCATGCTTTCTGCCGCGGTCTAAGAATAGCTTCAGAGCTCTTACCACACCGAAGCTGTATATCAGTGAAGTTGTCTCGGTCCCTCTGTAGTTGAAACATCTATAAAAGGAATGAGTACCTGGTCTGCGTTGTCCCATGTTCATGTAAAACACTAGGATCAACTGCCTTTGGAATAACTGACCTGGTCATAATCTGTTGCAAGTGCATTATTAATTATATAATTTAACAGTGCCGGTGTTGCTTTAAACCCTAATTGGATTACCCCGCACAAGTGTATTTGAGAGTAAAACTTGACGCAATGGTCAACAAATCCAGCTGACCAACAAAACACGTGCCTGGCACTTACTTCCACCAGAGATCTCCACTGAATAATTATTAGGTCATGGTTGTAATAGGGAAATGTGTATTTTTAAGTGTTAAGTAATGCGTGTGAAGCGTCCAATATGTTTAAAACCTGTGTTCCCTCTGGGCTGCAGAGGAAATCTGGCCCCATCAGTCACTGGGGGGGGAAAAACTTCTGCTGGCTCTGTTAAGGCTGAGATTTCACCTTCAGTTTTCAGACTCTGGTTGCTGGAGCTTAAAAAAGCATCTCCTTCTCCACTGGAATAGATAGTTTTATTGGCCAAAACACTTGAAAATCGGCTTTGTGTGCCTTTTGCGTATAGATAAATTGGGGCAATAGGGTGGTTGGAGACTGTAGGCTTTTCTGTACTTGGAGGGGATGCTTCTGCAGAGGAGTGTACCTCAACACCATTCAACAATCATGGAAAGTGTAGCATTTCCTCCCAGATGAAGGCATCTGAGAGTTCAAAGTGCTGGCTTGCACAGTGCCTGTCGTGTTTTAACTGTCCTTGGGGGGAAGAGAGCAATGACACTGCCTTGGAAAGAGAGGAACAGGAAGGACATTTTTGCTTTTTGTTTTGTTGTTTGTTTTTTTTTTTTACTATCTCTCTAGCTTCTCATACACTTGGAAACCAAACTAAGAGTCAAGAAGCAAACTGTTACATTAGGCAAATATCTCTGATGCTTGTAAAGAAAAATCTGGCTCCAGCTCTGTTTAAACTGGGGGGACATCCCTTGTAGTGCTCCTGGCAGGTAGGTGTTGGGTTATAATGAGCCAAATGCCTCATCTACAGCCCTTACTGTGTTGGAGGTGAGACACTACTAGTAAAATCTTCATAAAGTTGCTTGATGGTGTCTTCTGGCTTCTTATTCTTAAGGTGAGCACAGCATTTTTGTGAGGCTCTGGGTGTAAGAGTAGCTGTATTTTAAGTTTGAGTGGTGTCTGGATGTTAACTAATACAGATAAACTTTTTTTTTTAGGACCTATACATGGGTTGTTTTCCTTACAAAGCAGCAGCCAACATTTTTACTATGCTTAGGAGCACAAAATTTTTTAGTGAGATTACCATGGCTTTATGATACATTTGAAGTGGAGGATCAGCCACTTGTCTTTAGGTTATGACTCTTTCTTTGCTCTGTGAAAAGCCACATTATGATTAGGTTTTTTATTTATGCAGGCAACTCTGAAGTGAAGAAATACCATAAATAGGAGCAGCATGCACAGAGTCTTAACATTTGTCTATTTTGCATGTTTATCAGCCAACCAGGAGGGAAATATTTCTCAAATATTCAGCATGGGCTTGTGGGGCTATAGAAGTGACTCTGTTTAAAGAAATAGATTATGGTAATCTATGAAGATGACCTAATGCATTGTCCCTTTGCGCAGAAGATAAGATTATGTGTGGATCCTTGGCCTTGTTGGGAAGTCTCTGGTGGGCCTGGGAAATCTGTGGCTACAGAAATCACAAGGCTGACCCGAATTATTGTGAGCAGTTGTTTGCCTGGAGCTTTTTTATTAGGTGATTGCCTGAATACGTCTTCAGTGTTTTTTAAACACCTCTGTACTGTAGAAGGTGAACTTTTCTTTGAGGTTCTTGTTATCACAAAGGTGTTGGGCAAGCCAGGGCTTACTGAAGGATATTGTGGATGTTGCCTTTCCCCTCCTCCCCTAAAAGTAAGAGCTGGCAGGGTCCTGTTGAGCGGAGGCTGGGTAAAGGCGCTGTCTTGAGCATCGCACTTGCTTCAGCTGGCAGCTCTTTCAGGTGGCTGCCTTTCACCTGGTCTTGATCTGATGAATGTTGATGGTTGTGGCAGTAAAGCTCACATGCGCACCGGTGCCTTTGGGTTTGGCCACCGGTCCTGGCTGTGACTCTCAGTATACCCTGTGTGGAGGCAGAATGGGGGGCTGCTGTGAGCAGGAGGCACGGAGGGGTTCAGCGGGGTTATTTCTGCAGCTGGAAAGTCCTGGGGTGCTCGTGGTTTCTGTGCCAGGTGGCCGATGGACGCTCTGTGCTCCAGTAGCTGCAGGGTTGTGTGGTGGTTTTGTTTTTTGGTTTTTCTTGTCTTGTGACTTTTTAGTACAGGAAACTCTTTGCTTCAGTTAATATGTATGATTAAGGCAACCTCATGTCTGGAAGCATCTCAGCCCACTGGAGGCTAGTTTTGGCGTGTCCTCCCGTGCTCTGAAAGATGTTGGTTCCCCAGGAGCACATGTCCCTCCAAGAAGGTGGTCTCTGGCTTTGTTGTGGACCTGTACGGCAGCATTGGAGGGCTTGAAGGAGAAGAGGGGGGAGATGGGAGAAGTGACTTCTCTCTGTGGTGCGGAAAGGGGGTAACGTGGCCAGAGGGATAACTCTGTGTCTAGATAGCAGGGCAGTTGTGGGGCCAGGGGAGCTATGGCCAAGCCCGTGCAATGGTCATTTTCCCGTTCCGTGTCTAAACACACACAACAGACTTGCTGCGAGGCCTTGGACAAGTCACTTGAATCTGTCTGGGTTTTCTTTTTCTGTTCTCTGCACTGTTTTTAACACTGAGCTCATCTCTATTGTTGCCATTGGTGTTAAGTGTGGCTGACCCGGGTTTATCCATCGTCACAGTGGTGCCCTGGAACAACACAGCTGCCTGTTGCAGAAAGTTGGGGAGAGGCTTGCAAGCACCCCCTTCCCTGCCTCCCTTAAAAGTATGTCTTTGCTGAAGTGACAAACTGTAGGCACTAATTTGCCTGGAGGGAGTTTTTGTTCTTTTAAAAATTTAAGGTTCATTTTCATGTCTTTCTCTGCTTGGGTGAGCAGGTTACCTCTTTTCTAAAGGAAAGCTCCATTCCCAGTGAAGAGACCAAGATCCAGAAGGGGCCCAAGCTTATGATCTCCTGGCCCTTGTTTTTAGGGGTGCCCCTAGGACCATGTCCCTGGGGAGTACATGCAGAGAGACCTGAGCCAGCAAGTCTGCAGGGAGCAACTGGGACCTTGTAGGTCTGGGTGCCACCTAGTCCCTCGTGTCCTGAAGGAATGAGCCTCCCATTGCTGCTGCTTGAGGCAACGCTAGCCTTGGCTAGCTCAACTGCGCCCACAGCTCCCTTGGCTGGGGTCCAGCCAGCTCATGTGTCCCTGCACTGGGCTACTGTCCCCACCAGAGGGGTCTGGGGTTAGCACAGTCGGGGTGACCATAAATCTGTCATCACCTTCTGCTGCGGGGACGTGAATGTGCTCAGTGGGTGGGAGAGCTTGGGAGCCAGCAGGGTTAGATGCTGCTGTGCATGTATGCATCACTCTGTTGCCAAGATAATGGCTTTGAAGGAGGAAACTGGAAAAAATAAATTAAAATTAAGTGATGTGAACATGTTGGTTCCAACTCTTTTACTATGTTCTAGCTTTAGAAAGCCTACAGTGTGCCTGGGTTAATTCCCACTTGATTCACTGCAGCAGAGATTAACCGCTTCTAATTGAAGGTAATAAAAAGAAGAACAAATGTTATTCCTTGTCCACATGTGAATTATCATATATATATATATTTACAACGGCTTAGAGATTTGGAAAAAGAAAACAACTTGCAAGCTTCTGTCACATGAGGCAAATTGGTTGTCTCCAGTTTATTATGGCAAAGTGTGATATTAAGCTGTATGTAAGCAGTTGACCAATAATGTTTTAAAGCAAAAGCTGTTGTTAGAGCAGTTGACCTGTACTGTGTTGGTGATGGGCTCTAATTCTTTTTGGCCTCTGCTAAGATAATGGGAGTCTGTCTGCTCAGTTGATGAAAATTAAGAATAAGCCTTTTGTCACCTCTTAAATTTGCTTGTGTATTTTAGGTACAAAATCACTTTTGAATCTTTGGTTCATAGGTGCTTGTGTTAGTCCTGTAAGGCAGCATGACATCTCTGTTGAGGGATAACACAGTGCTTATGCTTCTTGGGACACCTTAGTGTTAACTCACCTGTGGAGACAAGGAGACCCAGGTTGGTTTTGATCTGGCTGAAGAGATTCCTTGTTTGATTGCTATTTAGCTCTGGATTCTGTAAATATGTCTGTCTCTTTATCTTTTCTTCTTCCCTTCACTCTGCAGTACATGGAAGCAAACTGAGTCAACTTTCTCTTGCCCTTTGGTGCTTTTTAGGATCTAGCCTTCTTTCCCTGACCATTAGGATTGGGATTTAAGTGCCAGCAGGACTGACCCTAAAGTTTGTGTCAGTGTGGGGGCTGCCTTGCACCATCCTAGTTCCAGTAGTTTGCTGCTTTTATTTTTGGACAGGGTGGCACCAGGATATGCCAAGACAGCACCCTTCATTTTCTCTGGGTTTTCTTAATCTGCTTTGAAATGGCTTGCTGGAAAGGGTGAAATCAGAGCCTATTATTATTATTATTATTATTATTATTTCTAGCCGAAAGGATAGAAACTCTTCATTTTAAAAAGACTTTAGATCCAGCAGGAATGGATGGCACTCCCAAATGCTGGTGTGGTATATCAGCACCCTGTTTTCATATTAATTAATGCAAATGTTGCTGGCGTTTCTGATGTGGTGGAGCAGTGGTTTGGACTGGAAAAGAGCCTGCGTTCATCCTTGGGAGAAACAGAGCAGCCTGCTTTGTCGTTAGAAAGAAGCTGTCCTGAAGAGGTTGCCCTTAAAAGGGTAAAGTGAATAAGTAGATGGCTGAACCATGAAAATGTCAGTGTTCTCGAGAACATGCGAATTAAACAGAAATGTCCACTCCTACGCATCCAGGATTACAGATGTCTGACACAGTGCCGGGACCCTGCTCCTTCTTCAGACGTGCTGAGCCAAAGCCCTCCGCATTGCGCTCGTGTGCGATCGCACCGGCTGCTGGCTGCTTCCAAGCCAGTTGCTGGAGGGATGCACATGGTGATGGGCAGGGAGAGAATTCATAATAGGTTCAACAAAAAAAAAAAAAACAACCAAAAAAACAAAACAAAAAACCCCAAACAAAAAAAAAAGAAACAAAACCAACCCTGGTGTTTTGGGCAAATCTGGTCTGTTCTACCTCTGTCTGTGAAAACAGACTTGTAGCTCTTCGTCAATATAAAACCATTTGTGGTATCTTTATTGCATTAAAATAGTTTCTGTTCCCTCCCCCCCCTCACTTCCTCTGCCTCCTTTGTACATAGCTTTAGCATTTCTTGATGACCTTTTTGTTAATATGATTTCCAGTGGGAGCATTTCACAGTAGAAGTATGTATTCCTTCAGGGTTTATGCTGACATTTCCAGTGATTATTTAATTGGACTTCATGTTAGCCTACATCCCCACGGGAATGCATACTTTTGCTATGAGAAGTTGTAATGTGTCTAATTTTGAGTTTCTGCTATAAATGCTTGCCCTCCAGGGAGGGTAAGTCCAATCCTTGTCTGTCGCTGCACTATCGTCACCGTAGTGTGCTTGGGATGTGAGGTTTCTTGTCTTGTTCCTAATTACATTATTGCATGGCTTAATCCTTGTACCAGAATTGACAGCAGGCCTTCTCCTCTTTCACCTTCCCGACCGCTCCCTAAGGATAACTCGGTGCTTTGAAGGATGCTGTCATGTGGTTTATTTTCCTGTGAATATTCTTCTTTTTTTTTTTTTTTTCCCTCTTCTTTCAAATGGGCAGACTCTGCACTCACTCAGCAGAGGGGGATTTCCAGTTATAAGCTGGAACCACTGTCTTGAATTCAGAGATGCGGTCCAGAAGTATCCACAGCAGCTTCTGGATAGGCTGGTGTGTAGTCCAGAAGTTAGTGGCGTGTTTTGGAAAAGCTGACGAGTAAGGTAGGGAAGGGATGTGTGGGAATTTGCATGGGTAGCCTGGGCCCAACACTTAGGGTCCGAGGTAAAACTAAGTTTAAGCCCCCCCAAAAAATCATCCCAAACCGAAATCCTAAGAAACGTTCCCTAGCAGCAGGTTAAAAAAACCCAACCAACCAAAAAAAAAGCCCACCAAACAAACAAAAAAAAAAAAAAACCCAACCCCAAACAAACACCCACCAAACTATTGTTTTTTTCTAATCAGAGCTACTTTGGATGATCTAGTGGTCCTCAAAAGAAAAGCGAAGGGGTGAGAGCTGATGGTGGAAAGAAGCAAGTGGCGGGCTGCGGCGCGGTGGGCGTTGGGGGTGACGGCGTGGTTGAGCGTAGGTGGCGGTGGGGCAGGAGGAGCTGGTGGGGCAGAGCTGGCATCTCCAGCACAGCCTGGCAGGGGAAGGGGCTTTCGGTGCCCTCTCTCCTGCCTCCCTGGAACACATCCCTAGGGCAGCCGGTCGCGCTGTGCCTGGATGTCAGAGTAGAAAATAAAAAGTCGATGAGACCGGGGACGGCGAAGGCCAGTGGGAGAGGATGTGCTGTGGCAAGGGGCGTGGGCCGTAGCGAGATGAAATTAGAAATAACATGCAAATGTGCGCACACGTGCCTCAATGCTGAGGGGAGACCTTTCCTCTCTATCCAGCGTCTCACTCCTGACTTCTGCAGGGACCTCAAAGCAGTTGTGTCAAGGATGTGCTTGTAACTCCTCTAGGCCAGAATTTGTGTACAAACTGACCTCTCAGGATAGTTCCCACATGGAAAAAAACTGACCTTGCAAGTTCTCTGGAATGCAGGGGTTTGCCTTTTTTTTTTTTTTTTTTTTTGAAGTGCCGTTGGCAGCTCGATTAGAGGGAGAGACGAGATTAGATTGAGTGTGTCGAGGTGGAAGCTGTTCTTTGTGAACTATGTTTACTTTTTTATGTTTGTTTAAAGCTTAATCTTTTGTGGCAAGGCTGATGCTGAATGCTGCGTGGTCAACAGGGGAAAGAAACCCTACGATGGGTCTTCTGAATCTCCTGTGGACAGGTGAGAAATACGCTTGCAGGACCAGAAAGTCAGACCTGGTCTACTTGCTGGTAGCAGTAGAAGTAGAAAAACCTTCAGTTATGCCTTTTGATTTTTGGAAAATGGGGGAAATGTGGGTTGTTGACGTAAATGTGGATACTTATGTTGTAAAAGGATGAAGTTTTTTTTATTCCCACCCCGCCCCCTTTCTTTAACAGCAGGAATGGTAATATGTAAAGCAGTCGTGGTGTCACCGTGGTCCCCTTGTGCTGCAGAAGGGTGAGTTCCCCTCTGTTGTGGGCTTGACCTCACATAAATCTCCCTCCGGTGTTTTAAAAACAAACAAACAAGAAAAACAAACTAGAATGTCCTTGAAATTAAAGGAGCAACTCCTAATGTCACCTGGGTGAGTGTGGTCTGATAGGTCTCCACCCCTTTCGACAGCAGGGAGTTGTCCTCCTCAGCTTCCTGCTGTGTGGGCCAAACAGAGTATTTTCAACCGTGTCGGGCTTTCTACAGCAGTGAGGGCAAGCCCTGAGCGCTGCCCAGCAGCAGCCGTGGTGAGGAGAAGGACATCTGTCTTGGAGAGTAGGAACGCTCCTACAGTGACCTGCTTGGATTTACCCTGTTGCTCTAGAAGAGGTGTGGGAAGCACAGTTCTTCACCACGGTGAGCAGAGCCCTGCTTGGACAAGGAAAGTTGGCTGTCTTTTGTAGTTTAGGAAATTTGGGCATCCCTTCTTTCAGTACCTCAGGATGAACAGAGAACGATCGCCAGTATGCACCGTGAACCATCTTTGCCATGGCTAAAGTGGTGCCAGCAACAGCTGTGGGAAAGTGTGATGGCCAGATCTTCCACCACAAGGTGCTTTTAGCTCTGGTGCTCTACGGGTGCACCCCTGGTGCCTCCATGTCCTCCCTGCCTAGTGCCTTTGGTACCCGGTAGACCTAGCCCTGCTTGAGGCTAAGGGAGTACTGCAAAAGAAATATGGAGAGGTGGGTGGTGTTCTCCTGCTTTTACTCTTTCCCTGTCATCTGGTGGTGCTGGAGACAAGGTAGGTGGGCCTTTGCTTTGGTTATGGCCCGGATACAAGATCCTTTGTGCACAGCCATAAGCTTCTGCAGACATAGCTGTGTTGGTCAGTGGTGTGAAGAGATGGTCTGGGTGGTTGTCCACATCCTGGGAGTGGATTTGGTCTATACTGGCTGAATTCTGCTTCAACCTGTACAACTCCTCCTTTTTTTGTTTTTCCCCTGTATGGAAGCAAGCAGGCTGATTGGATTTGCTGCTAAAAGCGAACCTCTGTGGGCTGGGGGGTGGTGTCCCTTGGAGTGCCTCTGTGCTGGAGTTCTCAGGTTCCCCTTGCATGGGAAAGGACTCCTACCGTAGGCCTGCGACTGTGGGACAAGCCACTGCCTCCAAATAAGCCCAGACAGCTTCAGCCCTCTGTAAACCTGTCCTGGGAAGGTCAGCACGAGGGAAGTGGTGCTACCTACCTGCTGAAGCTAGTGGGACTGCAGCGTGAGCCAAAGGGTAGGAATATGTGACCATGGGGAGGGGGGAAGATAAACAAGCATAGTGCTCAAAGAAAATTGCATCATCCCCCTCGAGCATGGTGCTACACTCCACAGCCTGCCCTGCTGTGGTACAGGAGCAGCCCGAACACCGGCAGTAAAGTGGGGGTGGCTCAGCACCAGCGTCCCGCCATGCAGCAGCACCTCCGGGCACTGCTGGTGGCATGGCACAGGGGTGGCCCTGGCGCCCTGACCCCCCCCCCCTGCCTGGGTGGGGAAGGGGTGCAGCACCAGGTGGGTGAAGCAGCTGGCAGTACCTGGCCTCTATTTTTACATGCCAGAGTCAAGTTTGCTTAACCTTGAGGCATCCTGCACTTTGAATCAACTTGACACAAAGTCATCTGTCCATTAATAACACAGGAGCAGTTTAATTGTTGTCTTAGTGGAAAAATACATGAGACTGTCATCAGCTGTTGCTTCTGGCAGTGCTTTTCTGCAGTAATGTAAATAAATGAGGTCACAGGTTTAAAGGAACAGGCTGTACTTGCACAAATTCAAAGCGTCATCTTAAACAGATATGCACCAATTGTCTGAATATCTCTGTCCTGTGCCCCAAGTGATAGCTGTAACACTTTGACCTTAAACACTCAAACGCAGCCGCAGGGGCTTGGTTTGCCGTGTCTGTACTGACGGGGCACATGCTGAGTGGGTGTTTTAAAACTTGGCTTCGTTCCCGAGTGAGTGAAGCTTTTGGTGGCCGGAGCCCTGGTATTGCTGAATCTTCCGCTGCTCCTCCCGCCCGCGAGCCCAGCGACTGAAGAAGAGGGGAAGTTGCAGACCCAACATCTCTTCTGCTGATACTTCACAACGACCTGGGATTTCGGCTCTTGCTGCGCATGCGCATGTGTGTGTTGGCTTTATTTTTGAGATGGCTTTGTGGTATTGTAATCGAGGATGAGCGGATCCAGAAATCCGCCTGGACAGCTTTGAAAGCCGTATAAAAGGTCTGTTTGTCTCCCCGGGACCACGTGTTCTGTCTAAATGTGGATCCCGCATCTGCAGTCTGTCATGTATAAAAACATGTTCCTGTTTGTAATCGTAGCGGGAACACCCAGTACCTGCCACGCTCAGAACAAAGTATGGCCGTGCCGATGAGGTAATGCAAAGGTTTTGCTTTATGGTGAGCGTATTTCATGGTAACCGCCGCTCTATAAGCTCTCTCACTAAAGGGGGAACAAGGTCACTTCCTCCCTTTACTGTGGGGTAAGAGCCTGTTTCCAGGTAGGAAACGTATTGCAAATCTACCAAAAAATACTGGAAACCCACATCCTAGTCTGTATAGTTGCACAGCCATAGAGCAGCAGTGATGGGGCCAAAGAAGACACAGAGGAGGAGGGCAGGTGTTCTGGGCTACTTGTACTTTGATGCTCAGTCTTCTCTTAAAATAAAAATCACTTGTATAAAATGTGTGCAGGTAAGGTTTGTTTCCTCTTGCTTTCCTTGAAGATGATTGTTTCTCTTGCAAGGTCGTGGTCCCTTGTAAAAGCTGGTTGCCTAGTTCCTGCCACACCTTTTGTGCCTGTTTTGCATCGTATTTGCCCTCTTCTGATGGCAAATGACAGACACCATGTTTGGCATGTGGTGTGTTTGGGTTTTTTTTGTTTTTTTTTTTTTATGCAAGCACCATGCTGCTTGTCTTTTTGTATTTATTCAGATCTGCCCTGGCTGCTGTGCAGCTGCTCACCTGGCCTTGTAGCACTGGTGCAAGCCCCGGGCTTCTGGGTGGCTTCGGAGCTGGGAAATCTGTGTGCAGCTGCTGCCCAGGCGCTGCTTGGCAGGGGATTTTGAGGAGCATTAAGCGAGATGTTTATGGGCAGATGGCTGCAAAAAAAACTTGAACAAACAAGTATGAATAGCTGGAGCATGTATGGTGCTGACTTGAGACTTCCTAAAAGTTTTGAGGTCTTGGACAATCCAAAGTCTGTTGTCGCTCACTAACTGTTCTGGCAGGGCAGGAAGATGTCATGCAGTGATAACTGCAAAAATATCTGTCTCTTGCATCAGTGGCGAGCAAGAGGCCTCCGACTGCTGTTGTGTTTCACGGGATAGCAGGCAAGGCCGTCTGCTGTGAAGGGCCCTGCTTCACTGATTCATCTCCTTATAGAAGAAATACCTTGGGTTCCTCAGCGTGCTGGGCATCATGGTGTGTCCATCTTCATTCGGATTTGGGTCGGTTCAGTCCCCTCTGAAAGCCTGCCCGGCAGCTGTTCTGGAGCAGAGTGTGCACAAGAGGACTTGGGCTGTTCTCAGCGTCCATGGCATGGGCTGCATCAAACTGGCTGGGCGGTTCAGGCTTTTTGCCATACTTTGGTTATTAAAGCTACGTGGCATGCTTAAAGCTCAAAAGAGGTGAGGTTACAAGCATGACGTTCTGTAGAAGTGAACATTGGTGGCTTATCTAGCTGCTGGCGTTTTGGTTTGCTGCTGAAGGTGGCTCCACAGCTGAGTCCAGGCTTCGTGGCTGTTGTTCAGTCTGCACTGCTGTGCATGCTAAGGGTCTGTGCTGGTGGATATATTGCGTTGCCTCTCTGCTTAGGCTGCCTGCATATGGTGAAGGCTTTTTCCAGGTTGCAAATAGCAGCTGAAAAGCTGCCTTTAAAAAGCACTTTGCTTTTGTGCTAGTGAGGGGTTTCTACCAGGTTGTGCTTCTCCTCCACATCCCTGTTAGTGCCCTCTGTAATGCTTCCTTTGTGCCCCGTGTTTGGGAAGGCTTCGGCAGCTTCAACCGCAAAACAGCTTCTGCTACAACCGCAAGTGGAGTCTCTGCACCCATGCCTTGAGCTTGCTCATGATCTGGAGTTGCTGTCAGTAGCAGTCATATGTCTTGGTCCTTGCTGAGTTTAATGAATTGACTCTTAGACCAGGCTTGCAGTAGCTATGTGTTGGCCTCCTCTCCGGGTACAGCCTCTTCTCTCCCGCTTCCTCTCCCCCACCGCACAAAGATTTTTAAATGCTGAAATAGCAGCTGTTTGACAAAGGAATACAGATGTGCCTGTATACCCTGTACATTGTACTTACCTTCATGTGGAAAGTCCATCCCACTTCAGCTCTTTCTGACTGGCTGTAATGAACTTTGCATGGACTTTTTTGGGGAAGTAGTCTCAAACTTTAGAAAAAACTGAGCATCACGCATGCGTGAGCTCCACGTAAATTACACTAGTGCTTCATAAATCAGCTATGAGCAAGGATCGTGTGTGGTGAGCGTGGGGGGAGTGGGTTAAGGGAACAGCACTCATGAGGTCTCTGGATCCTGTTTTGGGACCTGCATGACTCGTATGGCAGTGCAGGTCCAAGCTAAGCTCTTCCTCTTGGCTTTAGAGTTCAGCTTCCTTCCATGACTGCATCTTGCTGCATCCTTTCTGGGTACCAGTGTTCTTGTCCAGTCCTCCCTTGCTCATGTGTCTGAGCCAGCTCAGGTTAGTAATCCTCTCCCCAGTAATATGTTGTTTCAGGGACATTTGCTTTGAGAGTTGCTCGGGTATGGTACTTTAAATATTGCTTGAACTGACTTTTAACTCTGTACCCACATGAGGGAAGAGAACAAGGAGAAAGGGGGGATGTGGACTGACATTGGGAAAAGTGACCTCTTCACGGGAACATGTCAAAAAAAGAAATTGTGGGTGAACCTATTGTATGTTTGGCTGCTCCACTTGTTTGGGCATCTTCCACATGGTATATCTGGGATCGCCTTCCCATCCTCTGGCCTGATGCTCCTGCTGGGGTGGTGGGGATTGCCCCACACCTCTTGCTCTCTTCTGGGTACAGTGATAACAGAGGGGCTCTGCATAACGTAATGGTCTCTTGTCATCTTCTCCCCATTCTCATCTGCTGGACTGAAGCTTGCAGTGAGGATGAGTTGGTAACAGAAGTAATAGTGTCTTCTGGCCAACAGGGCAAGTGGAGGCCCCAAAAGGAGGGCATAGATAGTGAGGAAAGAGCTTGCTCGAGCCTCTCCAAATCTCTCCTGTATTTTACAAGGGGGCTGTTGAAGCAGGATGGTGTCTGCCACACCAGCAGTATCCGCACCTGAGTGATGAAGCAATGGGATCCTACCTCTGCCTATGGCTGCTTACTCCCAGGAGGCTGCAGGAGAGGTGGAAAATGAGCATTGACTCATGGAGTCACTAACGCATCTTATTCTTCAGAGGTTTTCTTGGGAATCCCAGCATGCTCAGGTTATTGTTCAAACAGCAGTATTTAAGCTGAATGGATTGCTTGCCTATGCAGAAGGATGGGAATGGGGGTTTAGGGCTTATTTGGACCAGACTCTACGCTGGGGCTGTTGGTTTGGATGAGACTTCAAACATCTTCAGCTTGGGGACCTTGTTTGTTTTCCTGAGCTGACTAAGAAGACTTTTCAGACCCTGTCAAGGCCAGGTGTTGCAGTTGGCAGTCAAGCTCAGATTTTTGTCCTTGCTCTTCCTTCCATCCTGCTCCCCTCTTATCACAACTTTGTGAGTAGAGATCTTTAAGGCAGATCTGTTTGTTCTGTGTCCTGTAAACAGCAGAAACACTGAAGACAAGCATGTTTGGGGGGCGGGGGGAGGAAGTACTCTAGTTTGTGGACGATTCAAGGATTTCTGGGAAAGTGAGTTACTAGCGGCACATGAAGAACAGAAGTCTGGATGTTAAGAAGGGCACTTGTATTAGAGGAGCTCGGATTGTTGTGACCTGGTCTGGGTACCTTGGGCCCATCACATACTGCACCAAGATGGGCCCTGGAGGGGTCCCACTGTGCGGGTAGAGGCGTGTGGGCATTTGGAGTTGCAGCACTTGAGATGCAGGCGTGGAAGCCCTTTGCTGTATCTAATCCAGAGCCAGTGTGGCAGCATGTTTTGCTCTGGTTTAAAAATTTCCTTTGCCAGATCACTGTCAAAGAGCATGGAAAAGACAAATAGACAAATAACCTCTTTTTTTTTTTTTTATAAAAAAAAACCAAACAAAAAAAGATTAGTGGGATGGTGACATTCAGCATTTATTTTGGCTAGTGTAGTTCTTTCTAGTAACTTCAGCATAGCTCTACCCCCCTCCTGGGTGTGTGTGGGTGGTGGCGTGTGTGGGTTTTTTTTTTTTTTTTGGCTTGCATTTAACAAAGTGCAATTGAATCGGAACACTTGGCCCGTCTCGGCGCGGTGCATGACTCCAAGTATCCTGGTACAACGTAAACGTGTGCTTTTGCAGGCGGGGGGGGGGGGGGGGGGGGGGGGGGAGCTGGGGGGGGGAGGGATATATCATTGCATTTCTCCTCTTTCCGCCTTTTTCTTTCGGAGGAGCCACCTGTTAGCATTACATCAGCGGCTCCCAGGAACGCTGCCTCCTACCAAAGGCCTTACACAAAGTAGTTCTTCTTGTATTGTTTGCGCTCAAAGAGCTGATGTCATGCCAGCTGATGTCATTGTGTGCTTTGTGTAATCGCTATGGAAACCGGGCAGGTGGGGAGCCTGGGGCTGATGTAATTGCCGAATGAGGTGTAGAAAGAAGGTCTGCTTTTCTTGCTCCAGTTCTGCGGAGCCGCCTTCCTGAGGGGGGGGAAGAAAAAAAAGGGGGGGGGGGGAATGGTGCTTGAATAAGCCAGCAAAATGTGCAGTAGAGCCAGGGGAGGCGCAAGCCAAAAAAAAATTACTCCTCCCTCCCCCCTCGGATCCATTTCCCGATCCATATTAATGTCCTAAAAATAACTCTTGCTAGATATTTTCAGGCAATTGGGGCAGAAAAAGGAGAACTGTTCGCCACATGTTAAGTGGGCACCTCTGTTGCAGTTAGGTTAGGAGGAGTGGTGTTTTCTTTTGTTTGGCCGCACAAATGCATGTGTACCCTTCCCCAGAGCGGTGCTGGCGTGAGCTGCGCCCACCCCTCCTCGGGGGTGTCGGATGGGGGGGATGCCCTGCAGGGCTGCTCCTGGCAGGTGAATCTGCTGTGGACAGGTAAAGCTTGTTCAGCCTGGAGAAGAGAAGGCTGCAGGCAGACCTGATTGCAGCCTTTCGGTACCTAAAGGGGGCCTATAGGAAAGGTGGGGAAAATCTTTTTAGTAGGGCCAGCTGTGACAGGACAAGGGGTAATGGTTTTAAACTAAAACAGGGTAGGTTTAGGCTGGATATAAGGAAGAAATTCTTTACAATGAGGGTGGTGGAACACTGGAATGGGTTGCCCAGAGAGGTGGTGGAGGCCCCATCCCTGGAAACGTTCAAGACCAGGTTGGATGGGGCTCTGAGCAACCTGATCTGGTCTTCGGTGTCCCTGCTCCCTGTGGGGGGTTGGACTGGATGACCTCTAGTGGTCCCTTCCAACCCAAAACATTCTATGATTCTAAAAGACTGTCGCAGCTGGCTCACTGCTGTCCTTTGGTGTGCTCCTAGCCCGTTTGCTCATAGTTTTGGTTATGTTTTCCTTCTTGGGGGAAAAATGCCTTTTGTCTTCCCCCCCCCCCCCCCCTTCTTGCCTCCTCCTATGGGCTTGTAGGTGAGGCAGCCCCGGAGCACTGATGTTGCAGAGGTGTGCTTGTCTGTGAGCCTGTTCCTTGGCACCGTCAGCCTCGTGGAGGGGAGGACAATGCGTGCTGCTGATTCATGCCACCCTCGCCGTTGGTGGCCATGCCCAGCATTGGTCACCATGACAGTGGTGGTGGGGACAGTAGAGCCAGCTCCAGTCCTGGTGGCCCCAGCATGCACTCCAAAGAAAGGTGGGTTCAAAGCGTTGCCAACCTCAGGGTGTCTAACCAAAATATCTGCTTGGTCTCTCTTCCCAGGAGGACTCAGCAGTTTCAAGCAGAACCACGAAAACCTCTGCGATAACTCCCTCCAGCTGCAAGAGTGCCCGGAGGGGGGAGGAGGGGGCGGCGCGTCCGCTGTGCCCCCCACGCTACCTCAGTCCATCCCCACCACGCCGGACATCGAGAACGCTGAGCTCACCCCCATCCTGCCCTTCCTCTTCCTCGGAAATGAGCACGATGCTCAGGACTTGGAGAAAATGCAGAGGATGAACATAGGCTATGTAATCAATGTGACCACCCACCTGCCCCTGTACCATTACGAGAAAGGCATGTTCAACTACAAGCGGCTCCCGGCCACTGACAGCAACAAGCAGAATCTCAGGCAGTATTTTGAAGAGGCTTTTGAGTTCATTGGTAATTACCCTTGACTAGAAATACTGCTGGTTTTCGTTGGTTTTTTGGTTTTTTTGTTTTTTTTACCTGTTGTAAGAATCTAGACTGAGTTTTATGCTTCGCTAGCTACCCTGAAGGCTGTGTAAGGCCGTATTTACTCTTGTTTAGGTTGTCAGAAATGCTGAGCACCTCATGCTTCTACTCATTCTCATCTCTGGCATATCCAGTTCAGTAGCCCAGGGGTACAATTTATTTCTATCCATTGATAGTGATGCCTACCTCCAGGCTTCCAAATTCAGGAATCCCCAGAAAACTGAGACTTTTGTCATCCGCTCTTCTTGATACCTTTGCGTTCCAAGTTTCCACAGTGGCTTCCAGCCAATTTTTCATAGTAACTATTCTTAATGATGGCTGAGTCTTTCCTAACTTAATTTTGTGAGAAAACTGACAAACTTTCACGCTTCCCTTGTTCTACGATGAGGTTTATACAGAGTATATGTGCAGATGAGTGGATTGGGATGAAAGCTTGTATTAATAAGCCTCTAAACCCTGTAGGCTGTGTGAGAGCATTAACCACAGACATCCAGCTTGTTGGGGAGGTTGCTGAAGAAGTGACCCAGCAATGTTACCCACGTTGCTCTGAACCTCTTTACCATCCACACACAACAACCCTCAGCCAAGTTCAGGGGTACATTCAGCTCTGGTTGGTCATCTAAGCTAAAGCCAGATGGCATCTTCAAGCAAGATGGGCCTGTGAGGACATTAGCACCTGATCCTGAAAGCTTTTGAGGACCTTCCCTTGCCCCTCTAAATGTCTTTGTGGGCACAGCTTCTACAGCGTAGTGAATGTCCACTTGTGCTTCCTCAGCACACGTACGTGTCCTGAGAGGTTTTCTTGGCTATGCTGGGGGGACCACTGACACATAATTTTATTTTCTTGTGCTGAGGCTGGGCTAATCTCTTTACCAGTGCTTCAGGCTCCATGGTGGAGGACTTGACGAAGGAAGTGTGCTTCTGTGCTGTGTCACAGTTCAGGCCCTTAGCTGTCCCCATGCTGAAGTGGGTGCAGAGCCATCTTCCTCCCTACCCTCAAACCATCAGTGTTTATGGCCCTGTAGTCAGGGTGTGGGTACACGGCTCCTGAAACTCAAGCCTGCTTGTGCTGGCTCCATGGAGGTGCTCTGGGGCTTGGCAAGGATTGGGCCCCGGTTGTGGGACTGGGTCCCGGGGCAGGATGTCCAAGCTCAGCCTATTTTTCTGAGCCCACCTCCCCCTGCTGTATGCCTGGGCAGGGGCTCACTGCTCTGAAGCCGACTGTGTCTCAGCCTGCTCCGGCTGTGTTTCGGTTGACAGGGGGTCGTTGTGTGCTGGTGCATGCAGTTTGTAGCCGTGCTACATTGGTGAGGGTGAATGGGCAAATTGATGCTGCTGTTCAGATGGTGTGCTGCATTAGAGTTTGAGTCTTACCACTGAGAGCTTCCACCAGGAGCCCTTGGGCTTGGCTTCCACGGCATAGAGGAGCAAAGGATCTCTGCTTTAAACCCAAATTTTCCCTAGTGTTCCTAACCCAACCCTGGCTCTACCAGTAGTGCTGTCAGCTCCCCAGACTGATTACTATGTGCATGGGAAGGTGAACACCCATTTTTGGGTGAAGGGAAGCCCTCTCTGAAGGCAGGGGAGAGGGAACCTCACTTCGATCCTTTGGGAAGAAAAGTTGGGTCAAGAAATCCAGTAAAACCTTAAACTTTGAATTCAGCAAGATGGGGAGATGCAATGGTCTAAGCTTATATGAACTAACTGCAAAGTTCTGTTGAGGTCCTCTGGGCGTGGGAGGGAGACTTCTGCACCCAGCATCCCTATGAGCTGCAGGATTAGAGCTCTCCAAACCACTAAAAGGTAGTGTAGAGAAAGCAGCCTTGCTCTGAAAAGGTTTGGAAAGTGTTTCAGACCCCATTTTACTTTCTTTTTTTAATAAATACAGCTTGAGGGTCTGTCTTTGCTTTTAAT
Organism: Butorides virescens; assembly: GCA_017310255.1. Taxonomy (NCBI): domain Eukaryota; kingdom Metazoa; phylum Chordata; class Aves; order Pelecaniformes; family Ardeidae; genus Butorides; species Butorides virescens. The sequence continues at coordinate 33,509 of JADKXX010007159.1, read as the reverse complement.
AAACAAATATTTCTCCAGTGGGAGTTTTTCTCCATAGCAAATTTAGCCAGCTGGGGAAGTAACTACTCAAAGCTTTCCCTTCCTCAGGGTAAACTTTAAATTGCATTTGAGAAGATTTGGAAATGTTTAAACAGCAGCTTATTGGCCTCTGTTTCTTTAAATACGTCTTGAGAAAAAACCACAACCAAACCCAGGTTTAGCTAAGACTGAAGCCATAGGAAGTGAAATCATCAAAAACTCTCTGGGAAAGCGTGTCAAAATGTGTTAGAGTTTCAGCTTTCTGAAACACTGGCAAAAATGTCCGGAGGGAAGCTGGCTTCATCTATGCTTTCACAATACAGGTTGAACATGTGGGGTAGGATGAACTGTACTCTTAGTGGGGTTGGACTCATGCCAAAACTCGTAAACTGAATTCATGCTCCTCCTGCGGGTTAAAACAGAAGAAATGGGTTGAAGTATCACATCTTGAAAGTTTTATCTCCTGTTTTAAAAGCAAGCCGTGGGAGATGAGGATGGTGTGGTAGTGACTCTCCTCTGGTGTCCTATTAGCATGTGGTTCCAGGGGCTGTGTCCTCCCTAAATCCTGCCCAGGTTGCATCCCTCTAAGTGATGTATCTTGGTGGAGACTGAGTGTGTGTGTGATTGACTGTCGTTCCTCTCCCTCCCCACCACTCCCCTTGAGAAGCGAGGGGGTGGGGTGGGTGTGTGTAGCATTCGGCTGAATGTGATGTTGTGCTCAAATCATGCAGAGATGGGGATGGCAAATCCCTTTTTCTCACCGTTGAAGGTGACCAAGTCAAAGCAGGCAGAGCTTGGCATGCAGGAAGTGAGGAGGCAGAATTTGGGGTCTCTTACCCCTGGAGTCTTGCTGGGGTATCAACTGGATCCAGCTCTTGCAGAGACACCGCAGCGGAGTGCCACATTTAAGCTTATTTCAAGAGTAGCTTTGTAAAAGCCTCAAAGAATAGAATCATTTAGGTTGGAAAAGACCTTTAAGATCATCAAGTCCAACCATTAGCCTAACCATGCCATCCCACCACTAAACCCTGTCCCTAAGCACCTCGTCTACCCATCTTTTAAATACCTCCAGGGATGAGGACTCCACCACTTCCCTGGGCAGCCCATTCCAGAGCCTGACAACCCTTTCTTTGAAGAAATTTTTCCTAATGTCCAACCTAACCCTGGCGCAACTTCAGGCCATTTCCCCTAGTAGGGCTTTGAAACAGATGTACTGCTACAAATTGAATCTGAAAATAGCTGTTTTTTTGGAAAGGTGGCGTCCTGCTTTGAAAGACAGGGAGGTTGAGATGGAGCCCGAGTTGCCTCGTCACGGGTCTTGATCTCCTAAACAAGCGCTCCCTGGCAGCGCACGTGAGCGGGGCGGCAGCGTCTCTCAGTGTGCAGTTTGTCTAATAAAGAGATAAAAGTGAGCATGAGGGCTTCCCATTCAGTAACTCGGAAACCCTGAAGGAAGATGGACTGGAGGGGGAGGGGAGGAGATGCTGCTGTGCTTGTGATCAAATAAAGGGATTCTTCACATTAAGTTACTCTTAATTGCAGCGAGCGTTTTTTTAATATACAAACTGGCAAAAATCTTACTTTATTCTGTCTTTCTCCTTTCCAGAGGAAGCTCATCAGTGTGGAAAAGGTCTCCTCATCCACTGCCAGGCTGGTGTCTCCCGATCTGCCACCATAGTTATCGCGTACTTAATGAAGCACACACGCATGACCATGACGGATGCCTATAAATTCGTAAAAGGCAAACGACCAATCATTTCCCCTAACCTTAACTTTATGGGGCAGTTACTGGAGTTCGAAGAAGATCTAAACAACGGCGTTACACCGCGAATCCTCACACCAAAGCTGATCGGCGTAGAGACTGTCGTGTGACAGCAAAGCTGCGAGGAGGTGGTCGATGAAGGGGTTAACCTGATTTGGGGCAGCGACGGGTGGGTTGTGGGTTTTTCTTTTTAGCTTTCAAGGGGGGTTTTGTGGCAAACCTTTTGTGAATAAAAACCTTTTTTTGTAAGGAAAGGTTTTTAAAAGAGATCCAAGAACTTCGCCGTGTTTGGGATGCTGTTGTGATTTCCTTCCCAGGCGCTGGCAGAGCAGGGAGGCTTCAGAACAAAAGGAGAACTTTTTAAAATCAAAACAAGAAGAAGAAATACTGGGCTTTTTTTTTTTTCTTTTTATTTTTCCCTCCTCTCCAGCTATTTGTAGAGTTTATGGCTAAGTAGTCTGTGCAGGTTCATAGACTGAAGAAACCTAAGTTGAAGATGAAACACAAACAACCAAAACAAAGCAGGAAAAAAAACCTCCCTGAAACATAAGGGCCTTCGTTCTGCAAAGGCTTTGCTAAAGATAACCTAGCTAAATGCTCACCGATGCAAAGGAAATCGGAGCAGCTTAAAAAGGCTGCAAGGCACTTTTCACACTCCCGACTCAAGAAGAAGAAGAAAAAAAAAAATTTATTTAGCGTGTTTCATGTTCCAGTTCTATTTTTCTATTTTGGGGTGTAAGGTTTTAACAGTAAGGGACTTTGATCATTCTATGCCATATGCCTTCACTGGCTTCTTGTGCAATAATAATTTGGGATTTGTTTTGAGTGTTCAAACTGATTAGAGTTGGCTGCCTGCTAATAATAAGATAATAATTTTTAAAGTCTAATAGTGCAACGGCAGCCAGCTTGGTTCAGAAAGGCTAAATGAGAGCAATTATTTTGTTCCTTTATATGATTTTGATCCTGGTTACAGTGCCATAAACCTTGTTACATATGTATATCAGAATGTACAAAAATCGAGAACGAGCAAAGTTTATTTAAAAATATTTTTCGCACAAAATACTGGTGTGTTTCAGTTGTCTATGTAAAAAAAAATTTGATTATAAAACAAAAAATCTTTTGGAAAATGTGTGTCCTTTTATTTCTTTAGCAATTTTCCATTTTCTTTCTACGGGATGGGTTTTTGTTCTGGTCTTTTTGTTTTGGGTTATTGTTGTTGTTGTTGTGGTATACATCTCCCTTTGATAAAACTGGTATCTCTTGTTTGGCATCTCCTCTGCAGCGTTTCATTCCTGGCCTCTGCTGGTAGAACACGCTTTCTTTATTTTTTTACTGTACTCTGGCATCCTTCAATTTCTGTAACCGGCTTTCTCTCTCCTGGAAGTACATCAGTTTTGGAGCTGTTCGGCTGAATTAGCACTGCTGGCGAGGGCTCTTTGGGACAGACCTGTTATTTCTACAGCTCAGTAGCCATTTGGAAAAATGAGAAATAAATGTTCTCTGCTGATTCCTTTTCAGTGCTTCCTGCGATTAGCTTATCTTCAGTGTTATAAAACTGTCCAGTTTCTAGAAACACGTTGGTCTCTTTTGTGCTTTTCCCTGGCCTCTCTATAGCCCACTCCTTTAAGCAGTTCCACAGTTCCTGGGAATCCTTCTCCTGGGATCTTCCCCTCTCTCTTGCCCAGCTTTCCTTCAACCCCCTCCTTTTCCAGCTGTGTCCCTGTTAAGTGTGGTGTGTGTTGTAGGGCTGATGTTTCGGCCTGACAGCGTCCCTTGGGTGGTTGACTTGTGCTTGCTTTGTTTGTATTTACCTTTTCTTTTTTTTTTTTTTTTAATGATGTGGAATAACCGGAACTCTTCTGGACTGTTGCCAACTCCATAAAGTTTAATTTGTATGAGCCTAAAATGAGGTAGAAAACATTTCTCGTATGATTCTATTGTGCAAACTGATATATCCCAGGAAGCCTGGTAGGAGCGAAGGTTTTTCCTAGATGAAAACCTCGATGGACTGAACCAAGGTAAAAACAGGACCTGTCGGAAAGCTTGTGTATAATCACGTTAGACATGTATATTTTTTTGTGGACATTTTACTTAAAACGTTGTTACTATACAGATATTTTCTTGAAACTTATCCCTTTATTAAATTATTTTTCTACTGGACTTGATTTTTTTTTTTTTATTATTTTCTACTATGATCAATATTGGTTCTTTTGCCGGTGCACCCTTGGCAGCCAGGGTTGCCCAAGTGGCAAAACCTCTTGGACTGTGACCGCTCCTGGGGCTAAGGAGCGAGTGGCTGGACAGAGGAGTCATTTTGCTGGTTGGGAGCCTTCATGCTCCAGGAGGAAGGAGATCTCTTAGCAGCGATGGTCTTCCTCCCTTTCCTCCTTTCCCCCCTTTTCTCCTTTCCTTGCATTTGGACTCAACGTCTTCCAGCTGTTCTCCATGAACTGCAGGTGCAGGTCGTTTGGTAGCAGGGAGGAGGTTAGAAAACATCTTTGTTTCTTGCCAGAGAAGCAAAAGCAGTGGCAGGGGTGAGGGCTGGCTGAAAAGTTGGTCCTTACAGCCCGTGTAAGTGCTGCGTAACGGCGCCCATGCTGCGCGAGGGGCATGGGTTATTTGGCAAGGGGAGCGTGTGAGCTGCCTACCCGGCACGCAGCCCTCCCAAGCGTGAGGGGAAGGAGGACTAAATTCAGAACAGGTCTTCCCCATTACTGGTGTTTGCTTGTGCCCGTGCTAAATGGCCCGATGCGAACACCTCCAGCCAGGGGAAGGGCCTGCCACGCCGATGCAACTCGCAGCGTCCTCTCCGCTTCGGCCTCGGCTGCCACACGCTGCCTTGGATCAGGATCACGTTCACAGCCATGTAAGTGCATGTGTTTGGTTCTTATTTAAGCTAAAGAATAGCCCTGACGGCCCCAGTAAGTTGCTGGTAGCGGAGGATCCGATGCATTTGCCTTGGTAAGGCTGAGCACCGCTGCTGCGTGCACGAACATGGAGTTTGGGGGGGGGCTTGCTCCTTGCCAGAGAAACCCCGTCAGCCTTTGTGCTCCTCGTGGTGAGAAGTAGTGCCTGGTTTTGGTCTCCGGTGTGATGAACTTGGAAATGATGGGGCAGGGCGTCGGGAGGTTGTGAGCGAGCGGAGTTTGCTGTGGGTCTGTCGGTAGCGGAGGCAGCCTGGATCAAAGCCCTCCTTTGTGTGGACCCCGTTCCCTTGGAGGGGCTGGAGCAGTCCTGGAGGAGAGGAGCTCAGGAGGTTTTTGTCCCACTGAAAGCAATGCTGGGAAACAGCAGCCTGGGAAATGCTTCACTGGGGGACAGGCTGGGGAGAAATGCTGATTTTTTTTTTTCATCCAGAATTTATTGAAGTTAGTGAATGATTGCTTGACTTCTTTATGCCTGAGGGCAGGAGAAATTGAGTTAGGGTTTGTATGAGTGTTAGACCACCTGGGAGCCCTGCGTGCGTGTTGGAGGTGCCTCCTGTTCTGGTACTAATACAGTGCACTGCTAACATGTGCCTGCGTGTCAGTAGAAAGCCCCTGTCTGAGCATCACACACTCCTAGGCGGGGGGAAAAAAAAATAAATAGGTTTGCCATTATTTCTAGGAGAAAGCAAGGCTGAAGGGGTGGGGGCCACAGTGGCGATGGAGTTTAAGCAGACATCAGTGTTGCTTTGCCACAGAAACATCCAGAAAGGTTATTTCTGACTGTAAGGTCAGAATTGAGGCTTGATCACCTCTCCCCTGCTCTTACCCGCTGGCTGCGGCATGCTCCCAGCCTCTCTGAGATGGGGCACAGTTAAAAAAAACAAAAAAAACCAAAAAAAAACCCCACAAAAAACCCAACACAAATTGGGAAAAATAATTCAGTCGCCTTTGACCTGCAGGTGGGTGTCAGCAAGGACAGGACCTGCTTTTCCCCGCTCAGTGTCAGCATCACGTGCGTGTCTGCGAGGTATGCTAAAATAGGTATGGTCCTGGAAAATTATCACTTATTTTCCCTTTCTCCCCTTTGGGAGCACGGGGTAGCCCCTGAGTGCTTGTTTCCTGAGAGCATCGCCCTCGAGCCCTGGGTCTCATGAGCGGGTCCCTGAGACCCGACTGGCAAAGCAAGGCTGGGTGTTTGGAGTGAGTGCCTCTTCTGGCTGTGAGCTTGCTTTCTCTTTATAAACAAGGAACTCTACCGAATGGTGAACTATCAATGTGTGAGAGTGTTAAGACCTGCTGTAAATCTCTATTAAAGCTAAAACTGTTCAATTCATTGACCTTGCAAGCTATCCCGATTTTAAGGTTGGACTTCCAGAGCCAAAGAGGTTGTTTAGCGTTCCGTGCTAGGTATCTCATATACTTTATTCTTCTGGGCCACACCGGGGACCAAACCGGATCCCCCTTTTTGTCTTAGTGGTTGATTTTCTGAGGCTTGCCATGACTTTGCCGTTCATAAATGTGCTAACGTCCTTTGGGGAAAGACAAATCAGAGGTCCGTCTCTTACCAACTTGACAGATGCGGGCTAGGAGTGTTTCAAGATGAAGCAGTCTCGTAGGAAGCGCGTTGTTACCTTATGGTCACCAGGTCCGCCGGCGGCTCGTTGCAGGGAGGTGTGTTCAGAAGCACACGCAGGAGCTGCCGAGACCGAGATAGGAGCTGCAAGGGGTGTGGGAAAGCACAGAGCAGACTGGGAGCGTTTTGGCCTCGGGTCCTGCTCAACCGTGGTGGAGCTGGCTCCCGGGACGTACGCTACCAGCAGCAGGAAAGCCTCTGGGACCCGAAGGTACCAATTCAGAAGAGAGGACAAAAATCAAGCATGCTCTCCCTTGACTAAGTTAAGGAGGTAAAGTGAGATCCGACATGGCTGATGGCTGTCTTGTTCGCAGGTATCTGCTGTCCCCGTGGCACGTGTGTCTGCTGCTCCTGTAGGTACCACAGGGGAGGTTACTGGTGAGCTGGTTTCAAATGGTGTGAGCACAGCCTGACATCCGTAGACGATAATAAGAGCCATTGGCTTTCCCCCCGAGCACGCTGCTGTTGGCAGCAAAGGGCGGTGGTTCCAGCCATGCCGTGTTCCCAGGAGCGGTCCTGGGTGCTGCCAGCCCCCAGCATCCTCCTGCTGTTGGGTGCGATATTAATCTCTCTGCTCAATTATGTGCCCCTTTGCTGAGGGGTTTCTTTCTTCTACCATCTCCAACTCCCTCTGTTGGACTTTTGTCCCAGTGGGGCAGGAGATGGAAGAGCAGGCTCCTCTCCTCTCTTGTCTTGCTTCTGCATCTTTTCCAACTCTGTCATTCCTCAGACTAGAGGAAAGCAATTTAAACCCAGACATTTTCAAGGTGTACTGCAGCGAGATGAATGTTTCCACCCACCCTGATGGGCTCCTGTTTCAATTTGGGTATTATCCAGGCAGCATCTCTCCTAGAGAGGCCAGAGCCCCAAACCTTCTCCTGCAGCAATTCCTCCTTGTAAGCTTGCAACCACCGCGTTGCTAGAAACAAGGGATGCTGGTGGGATGACAAAATTGCATACTGCATTCACCTGCAGAGTGGCACCCAATCTCTAGTTGGTGCTGCCCAGGGTGGGGATGCCTGTCAGCCGTGCAATGAGCTGTACTGGGACTCAGCCAGTCTGCAGCCAGAAAGCCTACTGGTGGCTCGGTGACTGAGCTGCTCTTTTGCATCTTTATGGAGCCAGTATCCCGGAGCATGTAGAGATATGGTCCCGTGCCTCAGAAGCTGTCTGAGCTCCTGTCGAATTTGGCTGGGTCCAGTCTGGCTTAAATCCTCTGCCATGAGATGCCCATCTGTCAGGCTTGTTCCCGGGCTGTGACTTGAGTTTGTCAGAGTGGGCACCGAGCCCGTGAGCTCCTGCCTCAGGGCTGGGCTCGCTTCAGTGATGAGGAAAAATAACCCCAAGTTTTATTCCTGGGGATAAGAATTGCTGTATCTGGGAGGGGGAGAGTTCAGCACAGTAGAGAAACACTTGGAAAAACTTAACATGAATCAGGGAGTGAAGTTAAAACATGTAACAAACTCTTTCTGATAGATAAAAGCACTAAACCAGAGGTTAAAGGTAATTTTACTCGTATGCCTTGTCTTCACGCTCCTGTATCTTAGCTTCTTTAATTGTCTATATATAAGAGGTGACATTGGAGAGCATGGATTTATCATGAAGATTTATTTGTCATGGAGAGATGAAGGAGCTGTCTGGCATTCAGGGGTTTTGTATCAAGTTGCGCTCCTGGCAGACGCCAGTGGAGCATTTGAAGAAGAGCACATTGTAGAGCAGGACAGTAAGCTGCTATAAGGATGGACAGAGGTTTGTCTGCGATGCAGGGACTCTAACTAGAGCTCCACTGGATTTCTAAGACCTTTCTCTGGTCCAGGATGCATGCAGGTACAAAATCCAGAGGCATAAGGCCCCAGCTTCCCCAAGGGTGTGCTCTGGTCATTTGTTAAAATCCATTGGGATGATGGAAGAGGATGCTGGCATCAAAAACCATGAGATGCTGGCAGCTGGGCTGAGGAGCTTGCCTGAAGCCATTTACATTTTTCAGAGGTCTGAACAACATCTGACAGCCCCAAACAAAGCTCTGCCCCACCAGCATCCATCTGAAAGCTCTTCTCAAGGCATCCAGTTTCGATGCGGTGCCATGCATCTGCCTCGCGTTGCTTAGCTCTGTCTTGTAATAGTCCAACACCTGGGACCAAGCTGTTGCAGTTACTGGCAGTAGCTGGCAGGGATTTGTTTCCAGTGGGAAGCAAATGGGTGCTGAGGATGAGCACGCTGACAGTTTGTGCTCCTTCTTCAAACCTTCCTCGGTTTTCAGCTGCGCTCCTTGGGCGGCGAGGGCTGTGGTGACCATCGGGTCATGGTGTGGAGCCCAGTTCTGCTTCAGCTGTTGATCCTGCTGGAGTGTGACCTATGGAGAAACCCCTCTGGGCTTGGCCCTTCTGGGCTGGGGGTCTGTGACCATGCCCGAAAGGGAAACTCGAGCACACTGGGTGGGCTGTTTGCTGCCGGCTGGCTTGGCTGAACTCCTGCCCGTGTAGCATCAGTAAAAATCTCAGAAAGCTTGAAACGAGAGCCCAGTTCCTACTCTGAATTTTTGATGTGTATATTGAGGATTTGGTGTGTAGTCATGAACATGTAACCTCTGTTAGGGAATTGGGTGGATAAAATGTTTACAGCTCTATAGGATCTGTGTGAAACACAGTATGTTGGCTATAAGACAGGATTGGGTTTCTTTGGGAGTCCCTAAGTATCACCCATGCTTGTAAATAACACCATGGGCGCAGGAGGCGAGACCTCATCCTTTAGGTGGGTGTTGTCCTTCCCATTTTGCAGCCAAGGCAGATGAGGGGGATGTCCATGGTCACCGAGAGGAGTGAGGAAGAGAGACGAGGAGCTAGAACTCCTCTTCTTGCTTTACTAATGCCACAAAACCATTTCTTAAAACTTCACCTGGTTGCTGATAAATGTGGTGATTAGCTACAGCTTCAGACACTGAGGCCCTTCTCCTTGAAGCCGGAGCAAATTAGGTCCTCGTTGTGTCTGGCTGCCAATGCCAGAGCAATTTTAGCTTCAACGAAGTGACGCTGAAGCCCTATTAGTGCTGTTCAGTAACCCCCTTTCTACTGCCACGTGAGCATTAGCGAACGGTCCTCTGCACCTCAGCTCTAAAGGAAGAGCAATGCATACATATGGCAGTTTACTGTCCTATATTTAACAAAGTCACGATTACATGGAGATATAGAAGGAGCTGATAAGCCGTTCGAGTACTCTGTAGAGAAATGGCACCAAAATAGTTGTAGTGTTGTTTCTAATTGCAATGGATGAGCAGCCTGGCTCATTAATCCTCCCTATCAGCAGCACATAGGCTGTCTGCACCAGAATAGCCCTGATCTCAGCAAACCTGCATCCAGCCCTGGCCTTCTCTTTTCGACGTATTTGGAAAAGACAAGCTTCCAGCACGGCCCCAAAGGGACTTCCACTTGGCCAGGCTGCCTTTCCATGGCAGAGATGACCCAGGGCGTGAGGGGCTCTGTGGCATTTTGGGAGACTACTGGGGTGCGTGTGGGTGTCTGTGCAACCCCGGCTTTAGGCTGAGCAAGAGCTCTGGTTTGGCAGGTCCTGCAGCGTAGGTGGTGGCGCCGGTGAGCGGTGAACCATCACGCCAGCGCCTGTCATCACTTGGGGGATAGTGGGGCTGCTGCCCGTGCCGGTGACCATCAGCCACGCCGCATGAGTGCCTGTGCGGTGGGAACCACGCTCCCTGGCACCACCAGCCCCGGACACCTCTACGGCCTTGGCTTAAAAGCTGGAGGACGTAATTCAGAGGGAGCTGTTGGTCAAAGGGCCCGTGCTGCCATGCTTCTCCCTTCTCTTTTTCTGCTCTCTTCTTGGGCAACCACACAAAGCCTTTGCAGGGGCTCTAACAAGCGCTGTTAACAAGCCAAGCGTGTGTTTTCTTGCTGACCTCCGTGACTTCAGTCTAAGCTGTGTTTGCAGAAATTTTCTCGAGAGAGAGAGACAGTGCGAGCTCGTCTTGAAAACTGCACCTGAGTCTCCAAGAGCACTCAGTAGCGTTGCAATCATCCTGAAACCCTCGCAGCAGGAGCCTGGAGTCGGGTACTACACGGACGAGAAAGCAGAGGCTGGGATCAGACGGTGACTTGGGAAAGGTTCCCGCTTGGGGCAGAGGCTGCGCGGTGCCTGGTGGTGAGATGCGGAGAGCTGCCTACCCGGTGTTACAGGGTGGAGGAAAGTCGTGCAAGGGCCGGGACCGTGGCAACAGGGCAAGCACGGGTGCGATGGTACCACTGCTCTGGCTGCTAAATGGGGATTTAGTCTTCTGCACCCATCCGGTGTGCCGGTGACTGAGTATTGTGCAGGCAGGAGATTTGGTTCTGGGACAGGCTGATGCCTGTTGAAAGCGAGGAATGTTTTCCTCATCTATTTTCTTCAATTCTTCTAATTGTGCATATCCTCTTGGCTTTGAAGACGGAAGGGCTAGCCAGCAGCACCCCCCGGCGTGGTGGGAGTGTGTCAGCCGAATGCTGGCAGCCAGCTGCAGCCGCTTGGTCGGGACCAGCCCGCTTCAAGACCAGCTTCTGCAGAGCTGAGCCCTTTCCCACTCACCACCTTGCAAAGAGCTGCCTCTCGCAAGCTGTTCCATCCAGGGTATGCTGGACCTAAAATGTCCCTCCCAGCTGAATTCCTGGGATGACTGGGCTGGATAAGGCTAGATAAACCACTGGGGAACGAAGTAAATAAACTCCTGCTACCTTTGCCTTGCTTTCGCTAGGATGACCGCACGTTGTACACGAGGAAGCAGAGGAACCATGACTTAATGCAGTCTGTCAGAGTAAGGGTCATGTATGGAGAAACTGGGCAAAAGGATTTCTGGATCACCCAAAGATCCCAAGGAAACATACGATAGTATTTTTGCTTCTTTACCCTCTCCTGTTCTATGTTTCTGTCTGCCAGGTGCCTTCAGTAGCACTCCAGGCACACGCTCTACACCCACAGAATAATGATGTTTTGCCTTTTAAAATTCTTCTTTCTGTTTCAGCTGGAGATGGTACTTCCCTTTGCTTCCTTTTTCACCTTTAAGGTGGAAAAAATTCAGGCTTTTAATGATTGGAGGGGGGAAAAATACCTGCAGAACCACCTTGCTGGTGGTACCATGTGTGGGAGATGCTAAGAAGCAGAGGATGGCATGCACAGGGAAAACTGGGTGCAGAAGTGAGAGTCCCTCCTGGCCTGGGTTTGAGGGACAATGCTGGATCTCTGCTGAGATGGGGGGGAATCGGGAACGCCACCTCTGGCAGTCGGTAGCTGGACCTCTTGAGACAAGCTGCTAGCCAGGGAAAGAAATGAGTCCTGGGAGCTGGGCTGGAGCAAAACAGTAATTTTGCTTCACGTATTTCTTTATGATATCGTTGACCAGGTTCAGAGAGATGGAAACGGTGACCCAGGAAGAAAGGGAGTTTCTACACGGCCAAAAGTCCACCTTGGTCCCCACTCTGGGTTGAGATAGGATAGCTGCAGAACGCAGTGGAGATATTGTGTGCCTGTCCAAGGGTTTGAGATCCTCCTGGAGTCCTCAGCTTCCCAGGGAGGGCCTGGGGCTAGCTGCATCTGGGTGACTGAAAGCCAGTTGGGTCCAACCAGCATCCTAATGCCGGGACACCAGGCTGGACGTCCAGCTCTGCCCATCCAAGAACCATCTTGGTTTCCCTGCAGCCCTTGTGCCATGAAGGTGACATTCTCTTGCCTCACAGAGGGGACTTGGGCACTCTGTCATCACCCAGCTGGCTCTGTTAATGTTGTTGTGGTTTCCTTGCACTTATCATGAGTAGGCTTGGGTTTCAGTTCCTTATAACTTTGCTGAACTTGAGTTATTTGGGGCTAAAATTTTCCATGCAGGGTTGGTGTCAAGGCCAAGCACCCCTGTGCGCTCACGTGAAGCTGATTTACTCTATTTCCATTGGGTTCTTGGGTAATTCTCTTTTAACTTGAACTGATGAGAATTTTTTTAAAAAGGTGGTTTGATTTTATTCACTAGGAAAATAAAAATAATTTAATTTTCACTAGGAAAATGATTCATTTCATTAACAGCAAGGCATTACATGGAACGCATAATTCTAATAAGGGTTTTGTTTAGAAAATAATTGGAAAGAAACCCTTTTGATAAGGCCAGAGCCTGTCACTTTGACCTTTTTAGTGATGAAACTGTTCAATTGCTCCCCCCCCCCCTCCAAAAAAGGACTTCATCTTCTGAATGCATATCTAAAACGAAATAAAGTTGCTGTTGGAAAGAAGTGCTTTTACTTTTGTCACAACTTTTTGGTCATCTGCAAATGAACCATTTTTTTAAATGGCTCGGTGCAGGCAGTTTTTTAAATGATGGTGTTTCTTCCAATAAGGAATGTCAGCCTTTCCTAGTGGGCCCCTCACTACAAGACGTTGCATTGCTGGAGCATGTCCAGAGGAGACCCCCAAAGCTGGGGAGGGGTCTGGAGCACAAGGCTTACGAGGAGCGGCTGAGGGAGCTGGGGGTGTTCAGCCTGGAGAAGAGGAGGCTGAGGGGAGCCCTCATCTCCCTCTACAACTGCCTGACAGGAGGGGGGAGTGAGGTGGGGGGGCGGCCTCTTCTCCCTGGGAACGGACAATAGGATGAGGGGAAATGGTCTGAAGTTGCGCCAGGGCAGGTTTACGTTGGACATTAGGAAAAATTTCTTCACAGAAAGGGTTGTCAGGCTCTGGAATGGGCTGCCCAGGGAGGTGGTCGAGTCCCCATCCCTGGAGGTATTTAAAAGAAGGATAGATGAGGTGGTTAGGGACGTGATTTAGTGGTGGGATGGCAGGGTTAGGTTAATGGGTGGCCTCGGTGATCTTAAAGGTCTTTTCCAACCAAAGTGATTCTGTGATTCTAGTGGATAATAATTCCAAATAGTAAATGTGAGCAGAGAGAGGAGCTTTGCCTGACTGCCCCATTTGTTTTACAGACTTGGAAGCACCCTGAGGCTGTGGAGGTGCCTCCACAGGGTCTGGTGAGGGTCACTGGTGGGACCACTGGTGCATGGTGCCTGTCTCCATTGTCTGCGTCATGAGCGTGACCTGGATCTGTTAACGATGTCAGCGTGGTGTGATGACATCCTGAAACGTGGCTGCTGCTCTTCCAAGGGTGTCTGAGAGTTCACTTGTGGTTGGAGCCAGGCAGGAGAAGGGTCCAACCTGGCCGCGGTGAGAGAGAGAAAACAGAAAGAGGCTCCTGTGCCGTGTTTGTATTGTTTCCAGGCAGTTTGTTCTCTGACATAGAGTAGAATCATGTTTTGGGTTGGAAGGGACCCTAGAGGTCATCTAGTCCAAGCCCCCTGCAGGGAGCAGGGACACTGCTAACCAGATCAGGTTGCTCACAGCCCCATCCAACCTGGCCTTGAATGTTTCCAGGGATGGGGCCCCCACCACCTCTCTGGGCAACCTGTTCCAGTGTTTCACCACCCTCATTGTAAAGAATTTCTTCCTTGTATCCAGTCTAAACCTACCCTGTTTTGGTTTAAAACCATTACCCCTTGTCCTGTCACAGCTGGCACTACTAAAAAGATTTTCCCCATCTTCCCTATAGGCCCCCTTTAGGTACTGAAAGGCCGCAATCAGGTCTCCCCACAGCCTTCTCCTCTCCAGGATGAACATCCCCAACTCTCAGCCTGTCCTCATAAGAGAGGTGCTCCAGCCCTCGGATCATTTTAGTAGCCTTCCTCTGGACCCGCTCCAACAGTTATGTGTCCTCTTGTGCTGAGCATGGACTCCTAGTCATGCTACTGCTAAACCAGGCTTTATGGGGCACATCCCTGAACTGGGTCTTAATGTGAAGGTGCAATTCTCTTTATAGAAAATAATGATGTATTCTTACATTCATGAGAGCTCTTAAAAAATATTGATTTACAGAGGCTCCCCAGAGTTTCAAGCTTTCCCAAACTATTCCTTCAGTCTCCTCAGCCTGCCAGACTTGGAAGTGAATCTTTCCTTCTAGGTGATAGTTTCTAACAACATACTATCTGCTGTAATTCCTTTTCTTCCTTCCTAATGCTTGTTTGCCTGATCCCCTATGGAGTGTTCAGACTAGAAGCACTCACCTATGTTTACTGGGGAAAAACCTTCACTTGATATCCTGAAAATAGTAGGAGAAGGCTTTAAAGAAGTTTTAAGTTGTAGTCTTGGGATGTGTAGCTCCTCCTTTGCTGTTGACTCTGGGTATGTGTTTGAGCTGGGTGTTTGGTGTTGGATCTCCATGTGAGGGTGCAGTCCAGCTGGGACCCTTGGAAACTGTCGACTCCAAGCCAACATCAAGAGCAAACCATGCTGATCTGGGATCTCACCTGACAGCTGTGTCGGTGGAGGTTTCCTTGTTTCTGATCCTCTTTCTGGGCAGGCAGACATTTATGTGCTGAAGTGTGATCTTAATTCTCACCCTCAGCATTCTCACCTGTAAAATGAGGGGAGAGAATTGCTTACATCTTGGGGCTTAGCGCCTCAGAAAGCGGATGGAAGAAGTTAAGTTGAAGGTCCTCAAAGAGGAGCTATGGCCTAAGGATCACATGCCAGCATACTTCTTTGGGTTCACCCTGAAAGCACTTGAAGAGCACTTGATGCCGCATGTGGTAATGGGATAGGAACGCTTATTAACAAGAGCAGGAACATTAATATGTTTGTGAAACAGTATTGTGCAACTCAAGTCAATATAGTGTTTTGAATTGCCAAAGAGCAATTCAAGAAGTAGGGAGTACCAAAGTTCGTATGCTTGAAAGCCAAGGGCCTCACGTTGCCCATGATTGACTTCTTCAGCTCTGCTTTCCTGTGCCGAAAGCCTTGTGCCTGAAGTGCCGTGCTTGCTCTATGCTTGAGCAAAAGCGTATTTTTCCTATTTTTCCTATACTAGTAAGAAATCAAGGTATGCCTGAATACCAGGCTAGAGATAAAGGCAACACATGGCCTTTATAATGCAGAGCACTTTAATTCATCTTGGGGGAAAAACGTTCCTGTCGTCTTTTCAGCTGTATGATCCCCATGCCTTTGTGCATAATTATCCTGGGCCATTCAGAGATGCAGCAAAAGGGTTTAGGTATTCACTAGGGATGGTTACCGCTAAATTAAAGGCGGCTTGATGTTTAGTGTAGTCAAGAAAATCGTGAAAGGAAGAAAGCAACATGTTGAAGTCGGTTTCTCGGTGCTAAAAGAGAACAAGCAGTAAAAGCTGCAATACAATATAAGAAAATTAGCTGAAAATGGGCTGAAAGGAACAAAATGGTTCATAATTATGATTAAACCAGTCCTGTAGAGAAACTGCCATCTAAGGTTGAGTTAAAAGCAAGCAAAGTATGCCAAGAAAGGGTTTTTAATATCTTGATAATTCAGATACATATTCCTTAGTTGATAATTTACCTCTTATTTCTTTAAAAAGCATCTGCATGGTTTTTGTAGGACAGCTACCAGGGGCATTTGCTTCATTTCATATAGATAATTCCACTGATGAGATGAAAGGTATCATTCAAAATAATTTTCCAGCAACATTTCTCTATTAAAATGTAAATTTCAGAATTTTGTGTCTTGTTTGCACAGTTTTGGTTTAGTGTGGATGAAACTAGGATTGCCTGCTCTGAAATATTTTATAGAAGTTTGTAGCATTTTTTTTGAAAGTTGCTCACAAAATTTTTACAGACCTGTGGTCACAGCATTAGCAATCAGATTTCCTCAAAAGCGTCCCTGCAATTAGCAGTTTGAGTAAATTCTTTAAGAAAGCAAAAGGCGCTCAGTCTTTGTGCCATGACACTTTCTGCATTATTTTTGAACGGTGGCCTCAGGGAAGGTGTACGGGGTTTCTTGGAAGACCCCGGTTAGAACCTGACCAAATATTCAGCGTGGCGTAGCCGAGCAAACACAAGTTCAGAAACCAAGAAAGTGGAGGCTACGGCTGAGGTGTCCCACCTCTGGGGCTGGTGACCCAGCGAAGGGAGCATGGGCATCCTCAGCTCCCCGAGAGAGAGGATTTCTCACCTCAGCAAGACTCAGGGGTGGGACGTGATGCAGCTAGAGAGACAGTTGGGTGCTTCTAACATTTACAGCTCCATGTCCTCTACCAAAGTCCAGGTGACTGATGAATTTGCAAACCTCCTTTCAAGCATCTTATTTTCCCTTTTTCTGCCTTGGGGCTGAAGTCCCCAAAGCTTCAAAGTTCCTCTCTCAAACGGCTGATCTTAAAAGCCTTGTGAACACCGCCTGAAGCTCAAGCTCTCGGGGACTCGGAGGCTTTGATGCTCCTTCCACACCTATGGTTCCTGGCGCTCCTCTCTCCAGGTTCTGGTTGTGTTCTGTAAATGGAATCCTAGATATAATTTGTAAAGAAAAATACCATTTTTTTTTTTTTCTTTCCCTACATCATCCCCCTTCATATTATCTTTTGAACGCTGAATTACCCTGTTCCAGACAGAATGCAGTATTTCTCAGAAAAGATGGTCCTTTTTCTTCCTTATCAGTCCCACTCTAACCCAGAAAATAAATCAGTGAAAGTTCAAATTCCAGTCTATCAAAACCACAGTGTTGGAGTGATTACAAAATAAGTCTGCCTCTCTGTATCCATGCTTTTAAAATTACTCACTGATGTCGGCAGCTCGAGCCAGAAGCTGTGTACCTATTTGAAAGTGGCTACTTACAAATCCAGATTTTCAAGCTTCGTCATGTTTAGTACCAGTTTTTTGGATCGCAGCGATCACCGGTTCCTCTTACAAGTTGACCCATCTCAATCCACCAACAGCGTATTTTTCCCACTACTGGTAGTTCACGCTGTTTATTTTGCTCTTGCTCAGCTTTGCTCCTTCATCATCTTCTCCTTAACTGACCCTGGGGTTGGATGCTACAGAAATAACCTTCCACAAACAACTAGCCAGCCTGCTTTCTGTCATCCTAACCACATACTAGCTGGTGGATTGACTAATTTTACTTCAAGCTTATTCAGTAATCCTTTAAAGGTTTTCTTTTTTGAATGCAAATAAGGAGATAATTATTTAATGTAATTATTTTATTAGTGTACTTGACATAATTTTTGTACCTTAATTGCGTTGAGGTTTTTATATCCTTGCTGCATTACAATCCTGATAGTAACACTGGATTTTGAAATGTCAATGAACAACTTAAATTAACTTCCAAGTTGGAAAGAAGTAAACCTCTTTCCTTGCTTCTAAGCTACTCCGACCTGACAAATTCAATTTCTGAAGCGCCGTGTTCCTGTGATCTCCTCCCATCCTAATGGGCAGCATGGTCTTTAAGTTTCTACTTGAGAAACTAATTTGGCTTTGAGTTTGAGCGCTAACTCTGTGGCTTCTGGTGATCAGGTGGCTTTGGCAGAAGGGTGACTGGGTAAGTCCTTCTGTGTTGTCAGGTCACTTATCAAATCCAGTCCAGCCAGGTAGTTTCCAAAAGCTCAGAGATACCTGTGGCATGTCTGAAATGCATCGGTTAATTGTGATTTCGGCATCAGTAACTCCAGTCGTAGGCTGGAACCTGCAGTCCTCCATTAAACCTGCTCTTTTTAATTTTATTTTTTTTTTTTTTTTTACTGTGTAAGCAATTTAATGAGTGGCGGATCAGTCTGCACAGCTTTCATTTAAAGGCATTGCTGTTCTTGGTCTCTGTGCATGGGCAGGGAATCTGAGCTACCTTTCCTTTTTATTTATTTTAGAGTAATATAGTGCTACTGCCAGCCTGGATGAAGTTCTTTGGCAATAACACTCTCGCCTTCAGTGATTACTTGCAGTCTATGAATGTTACTTAAAAATAACAAACAAAATACTTAAAAATAACAAACAGATGCCAGAACCTATAGAAGCCTTTTCATAAATCCTGAAACAAACTCGGGCCATAGTGATTGCCTCCAGGCAGGGCTGAATAGCGTTTCTGAGTGGCATAACGTTCAGGGTGAGAAAGGGTTGAATTTGGTATCTTGAATGAAATCTAAGACATTTTAAAAAGAAGTAGCTTTCTGGATAATAAGCAGAACTGCCGTCCTCTCTCCACATCTGTCCCTGGTTGATGATGAAGGAGGGGACTTGGTTAAGAGGCCATAGGTTAGGACTGGGCTTGCACAAGAAAATGCTTTTTCTAACTGACTGGGAAGGGTGGAAATAGGCAGTTGGGAATGAGAATTTCCATCAGAGGAAACGCTGGGTTGATGCAATTGTTATGCAGCACTTAAAAAGGGACTTGGAAATGATCTTGAGTCTGGGACATCTGCATCTTGCCCAAAAATGTCTGTGTCAAAAACTGATAACTTTTCTAGCTCATCCTAATGTAACGGTGAGATCCTGACGTTCCCGATGCTTTCCCTTGGAAAGGGAGGTGCTCAGGGAGGGTGAGATACCGCTTTGTGCACGTGTGAAGTGCCAGTGCTGAGTTACTGAAGTCTGTGTTGCCATGTGCTTTGCCTCCTGTCCCTGTGGCAAGTTTGCCAAGGCTCCTGACTTGAACCTTGGTGACACAAGGATGGTGAGATGTGGCTCCCATGCTGCCTCTGATCGCGGGGTGGGGGGCTGCGTGCCCCGAGCCTACAGGCTGGGGGGCCCAAGGGCATACAGGAATCCAGCCTTTCGTTATAAAACTGGCATGAGCTTAGAGTGAAGCTGAAATTAAAAGGGAAGTAAAATTCATAAAATGCTGGACATCATGTAAAAGTAAATAGCCAATGACTGCTGTGAAGTATGGTCTCATCATAAAATTGTGTCTTATCTAATTAGATGTAATAGGATCAAAATAATCGCAATTAAAAACCTTAAAAAGACAATAATTGCAGGAGAGTGTGAATCATAGCATGGCTAAAACTCATGAAAATTGGTGTCACTTTTCACGCACGCATTGCTAGAAGTGGCTAAAGCAGCAGCTGTAGTGAAACGTGGTTTTCTTAGAGCTACGTGAGAGAAAGGTGTGGGCTGCTCAGAACTGTCTGGGTTTGGGGTTTTGATTATACGCCAGTGCCCTGTTTTCAGAAAACAAGGAGCTGGCTTCCTCAGGAGGGTCCTCAAAATGACTCATTCTCTTCCAAAATGTGAGGGGTTTGGCCATGGCTAGGTAGAGCTGTGAGCATTGGTCATATTCCTGCAAGTTCTCATGATCCCGAATCCATGTTTTCCCCAGCTTTGTGGAGACCAAACGGGTAAAGATGCAGAGATGCATGCTCCTCTAAGCTTATTCTGTGTTTTCCTGGAGGGTTACAACAGAGCATGACCACAGAGCGAGGAGTCCTCACCTTCCTCTTCCCCTTTCCTTGGAGGGAGGAGGTCTTGCTGTTCATGGCAGCAGGGCAGTGTTGTTGCCAACTGAAGCGCCATGGTTGCCCCTGGCTCCCCAGCATGAGCACACCGACGTCTGTGTCGTGTGAAAGTGCTGCTCTGCGCAGGACCCGTCAGGACTGATGGTATGGACCATTTCCAACCACTGGGTAGGGTGAGACAGATGCTGTGGGAAGGAGCTCCATGTGCTGGAGATGGCTAGAACAAAATTTGGGTGGTTGGTGGCTCTTTGCTGAAGAGGCAGGGAGACTCTCCTACTGAACACAGAGGGATGGGGCAGTAAGGTCAGGACATTACCTTTTTCTTTCCACAACATAGTTGGTAGCAAATTTTCCAAGGCCAAGAACACTTAGAAACTTACTGGTAAATACTTCTCTTTTGGCTTGTTTAGTAGATATTTTTGTTCAGTTCCTTCTTGCTACCTGTAGTTCCTAAAGACTTGGAGGGCCCAGTTAAGGAAGAACAAGACATTTGCGGATGCTGGGACTTTTTCATAACATGATGGTGTACTTGTGGAGCAATAACTTTGAACAGAGTGGCTGTTGCCATTTGGCCTTGACAATTACGTGCCTGTATATGAAAAGAGCAGCGTTCCTAGGGAAAGAGAACCAAGAGAATCGGGAGTTGTTAAGAAGAACCCCAAAGCCAGCAACCAACAGATGAGATCATGAAGTCTGAGGGTAATGTGGTTCCTGGGAAAGGTTCAGCAACTAATTAATTTTCTTTTTCTGCTTATGCAGACACTCTTTTGGGTACTGCCAGTGGGTGATTAAAGCACATCCATTGCTTCATGAAGTGGAAGCTTACCAAGTCCTTGCGTACGGCTCGGTTGATCTGACGTGTGTTGGTGGGTATGTGGGGCTTGGTGCGTGTGTATTCCTGCTGGTCAGGGGACCCTACGCTTCGTGCATTCGGGCTCCCTCACCTCCCCAAAGGCACGCTCTCGTTATTTGCTCTTGTTTAAAAGCACACTCTCAGAGTGGGTAAGGAGGTGGCGGCGAGAAAGCAGCGACTGAATTACCCAATGCCCCTGAAATATTTGTGGGTAGAGGGAAGGATGGAAAAGTTGGGGAAATAATGACTGCGCTGTCTTTCCAAGAGCAGAGAACACATGAGGATGTACAGAAAGACTGACTTGACACTAAGACGTTACGTGCTGATCTTTGAGCTTCAACCATAGAGAAAAAGAGGGATGATGCCCCCAAATAACAGCCACTGGCATAATTTCATTTCATAGTGACAGCTAAAATGTAGCACGCCAAAAAGGGCTGGGCCTCCACATCTGCCTGTGCGTAGACATCTGGTTACACGCAGTAGATACCGAAGAGCAAAGGCAATAAATACCTCTAGGGGTCTGTGTGGGTTTGTGTACGTTAGTAAATACTCTGCTGTTGTCTTGCAGAAAATTAATGAAATCTGAGTAGTGAGAAATCAGGGTTATGTTTTGGTTGGCAAGCAGCAGCGTGCTGATTTTCCTCTCCTCCCCCTACCCCGTGCAAATTATGAGGTGTGTGGATCAGTGACATAAGTAAACCAGAAAAACCTTACTCTCTTACATAGAATCTAGTCCAAGTAAATTTACTGAGGGGATACGGTTTTTCCTAGCATTAAATCACAGCCCGTTACAGCAGCAACTCTCGAGCCTTTCCAGTAGGCAAAGCTCCCTTTCCCACCTAGCCATCGAGAAGGGCGGTCTCAGCCCCATCTGCCCCCAGCCCTGTTAATGAGTCCCAGGAGAAGAACGTATGCATTTTATGTGTGATTAGTAAATTCCATGGAGAGACAGTCCTAATATTGCTTCAGGCAGCTCTTATGAAAGTGCTGCTGCAAATAAATACAGATGCCTTTTATATTTTTATTTTTTTTAATGGAAAAGCTGTTCATCCGTGAGTTGTGAACAGGCCCTATCACCACCACCTGGTGAGAAAGGGACACAGCCCTGCTCCTCAGACCTTAGTTGCCAAAGTAGCTGCATCTTGACAGATTATTTTAGTTTAAGATTTTGACCTCCTTAGGAAGGACTTAGTCAGCTTGACTGGGTTATCCTAGATGCCATCTGCATAAAGGATCTCCATGTATTTCATGCCAGTGGAGCTGCCAGCCAGCTCTCCAAGCCATTGGAGACCTCCTCTGGGGCAAGGCACATCTCAGAAAGCTAAACCAAAGGTTTTTCTCTGACACAGAGGAAAGCTATTGCTTGTGGTCCTCTAGATGAATGGGAAATACCTAAGGAGAGGGACTGGATTTTAAGATTAAACATAAGAGCACCCTAGAGAAACACAGATTGCTGGAGACGGAGTCCGTGGCAGTAGCTTGGCCATGTGGTATATGTCCCGTGGCACAAAACAAAAAATGCACTGCTGTTTCTGGATCTGCGCGTGAAATATTAAAAGGGGATGTGACGTGCAGCGAACAGCGTGGCAGTGCCCCACGTCCCCCAGCAGAACCTGTGCTCTCCCAGGGAAGCGGGGGAAAATAACGGGAGAGCTCGGGGTGCTGCCTCCATCCTGCAGCAAGGGAGGTGATCCAAGGGGTGCAATGCTGACCACCAAGGGAGGAAAGACAGAAAGGCATTAATTAACCCAGGAGCTGATTAAAACAAAGCCCTGTTGCTCGTTCCAGCCTTGAGCATGGCAGGCTGTGACAAAGCAGTCGCCTCCATCCACCGTTCTCCCAGGGCCGGGAGGGGAGGAAGGACAAAATTTGTGGTGCTGGGTGGGGGAAGCGTAGGTAAGAGCAGGCGCTTGAGACTAAGCGAACCTGCCATGGGGCGTCACGCCGGTGCGTCCCAGGGAAAGTCTGTCTGGCAGCTTCAGATTTGACTTCACAGAATCCCAGAATGGCAAGGGTTGGAAGGGACCTCGGGAGATCATCCAGTCCAACCCCTCTGCTAAAGCAGGCTCTCCTAGAGCATGCTGGACAGGACTTTGTCCAGGAGGGCTTTGAATATCTCCAGAGAAGGAGACTCCACAGCCCCCCTGGGCAGCCTGTTCCAGTGCTCTGTCACCCTTAGAGTGAAGAAGTTTTTCCTCCTATTCAACTGAAACCTCTTATGTTTCAGTTTGCACCCGTTGCCCCTTGTCCTGTCGCTGGACACCACTGCAAACAGACTGCTTCCATCCTCGTGACTTCCACCCTTAAGATATTTGTACGTGTTGATTAGACCTCCTCTCAGTCTTCTCTTCTTCAGGTTGAACCAAGGTGGAGGTGCACCTGAACGCAAAGCCGAGGTAGGTCGGTGCACGTCCTGCTCCTCCTGGGGGGGAGGAGGGGGAGACGGAGCGCACGCGCCTGCCTGCGTCCCTGGCTCTCCGGCATTGTCCGCCTGTTTACAAACTGTGCGCCCCGTGGGTTTGTGTGCATTAATATTTGGCAGCTTACATAAATAGGCTTGCTGCTGACGCGCAAGCAGCAGTGGGCTCCAGCTTCCCTCACCGTGACTGCTCTGCTAGCGGAAATAGAAAACAGTTTTTAAGTCCTTCTGACTTTGAACACTGCACTGCAAGCCAATCTTTTCTATTTAAAAATAGCATTTCCTTCCAGAGTCTCTTTTGGAGTGGCTCTGTATCTCCGCTTTCCCTTCCTCTTCTGTGCTTAAAGTCTGTGCTTAAATAAAGACTGATTAATTAATCAGGCTTTTCTCTGCATAAATGATGAGGATTTCTGGCAAGCAATCTGATACTGCTATCTTCATGCTGTCCACTGAAATTTAGGGAAAGCAAAGGACTTGCAAATGACTAACAGTGGTGCAAGACAGTGGTTAGGAGCAGGGAAAATGATGTGTAAAATATTAGATAGGTACTTTATTTGAACTAATCTCATGATATTTTTTTTTTTTTTAAAAAACTGAATAATTATGTGATTGCTTGACCTAATGTGAATCTGTCAGCCTTTCCTCCTTTTTCCACCTGTGCACCAGTAAGCCCAGCATGTGGTGTTATACCTGACCACAGCAATACAAAAAATTTTAACTGTGAAACTGGATTTTTTTTTTTTTTTTATTTAGTCATTTATATATTTTTACCACTTTGAGAGCATGCAGCCTTTGGGTGGTCCCCAAGGTGGGGTGCCAGACTGTGCCGGAGCCCAATAGCAGGTTTTTGGTGCCCAAAGGGTAGAGCATCATGTGGGTAATCCCATGAGGGAGGCTCTAACTATTTCAGGGGCTGAAGATGGAGATGGGTGACCCCACAGCTGGGCAGGGCTAAGGCTGTGCACAGAGCAATTGCCCTCTCTGACTCTAGTTAACTTCTGGGTGGAAGTTGGAGCCGTGGCTGACCTGCAATGGCAACTGGCTGGAATGGGGGGCCACCTCCTCTTAGGAGAATGTGTGATGAGGCAAGGAGATGACCTGTTGAGCAAGAATGGACACAGTGGTATGTCATGGAAGGCATCGTCCGGTCATGGAGCCCACCCCCAGGAGGAGAAAGGAACCAGGAGATACCCAAATTATTGCTCCCACGAACCTTTGCCCAGTCAAAGGTAAGGCTCACGTGTGAAACTTCACTGCAGACCTGAGCCTGGTTTTGAATCATGCAGAGGCCACGTGAGGTTTTTAGAGGGACTTTGCACCATTTCAGTTTTAATTATGACTTTTGGGGGTGTCTTTTTTCTTTTTTGGTTGGTTGTTTTTGGTTTTTTTAACTTCCATATAGATTGGAATTTGTGTCTGAAGCTATTGGAGCTCATTCCTTTTGAAAGCTCTGCCTAGGAAGATAAAGAGGAGGTATTGTTTTGATAGTAACAAACAAGATCCTCTATCGGTGTGACTTATTAGAAAAATAAGACCCCCGCCTGGTGTCAGGAAGCACATTCCGTATTCTCATCTCTGTACTGCCGTGTTAGGCAGCCTTGCTAATCATTTTGTCTCCCCCTCCCTCTTCTTTCTCGCTTGTAGATTGAGGCTGATGCTGCTTGCTTCCCTTTGTAACACACTTTAAAACCCACAGAAAAAGATTGCTGTGGATGATCAAAGGAAAGTCTGATTGCACGGTTCAATATATCAAAAATGCATTTTATTACATGAGTTCTACTACTGGAAAGCTTGAATTTACATTTACAGTGGTATGAGTCTGGCTGAAAGCTCACTGACGTCAGTGCAAGGCTTTACGTTGATTTCAAAGGACATTAAATGAAGCTTTATATAAAGATGCATGTGTTTTGTTTTTTTTTTTTTTCCTGACTGCAGTATTTGCCATTTGCCCAAAATGACACTTAATTCACTTGAACTATCAGAGGATATACGACAGATATAAAATATGGCAGTGGCTGTTCTGGTTTTGCAGCAAGAACAGGGGGAGGAACTCCACATCGTGGAGCTCATCGTCATCTTTTGTACTATGGGGCCTCAAGGTCTATTAGAACACACTATAGCGCTTCCCTCACCTCCCAAACACAGCAGCAGCACCGCTATAAAACGTGGACTGGAATCCCAAGCTTCTCACAAGATTCTCCTTCTTCAGACTACAGAGATGTCTGCTGGGTCTTTCATGGCCAATCACTCAAAGTGATTGAACGGCAGGCATTCAACATGCTAAGAAACAACATGCTCAGGCACATAAAATACATAGTTATATGCACTTTTTTTAAAAGAAAAAACCCACGATGGATGGTCTTGAATTAATAGGGCAAGAAGAGATCAGCGGCCACTTATGCACTGTCCCGTCCCTTCTGTTTGCACTGCCCAAGGAGTCATCTACGCAGTAGGCTAGGGGTGGAGATGAACCCTCTACCCTTGACGTTCAGACTGTCCATACGCGACCTACAGCAGCAGCGAGTCGTATGCCCGTCAGTGAACCACCCCTCTTAAAAAGGGTGCCTTTAAAGACACTGCTCTCCCTTCCACACATAGAAATAAAGCAATTGGAGTCTTTTAGACTCTCTCATTTTTCCTGCCAGTCAAGCTGTGATTTTTAAGATCTCCCATCCATTATCCCTTTAGACACAAGTAATAATCCTGACAATTTTTTTAACTGATTACAATTATACGATAGCTTTAGTCTCTTACTTTCTGCAGCGGCTCAAAGACATATGCTCAGCTGAGGTTTTTTGGGTAGAGAATCAGACCCAAAGAGGTGCAAACTGTGGCTGGGACACAAGGCTGCCACGGACAAAGAGATATGGACAAATTTGCTATGGACAAATCCATAGCAGTGGAAAGGCAACATGGTCTTGGCAATGCCCTTGTGGCACTTGTGAAGGATGGATGCTCACCTACTCGTTTTCTTTCTGTATGTTTTCTGGCTCTTGGCTCTAACCTGATTCCAGGCATCACCTGGCTGGAGTTGCTAAGTGTATCTTCCCTCCAGTGCCCCTTGCTCAGAGCTGGTCCACCTGCAGAGGACTGGTGATGAGCCCTTTTCCTCCTGCAAGGTAGTTTATTCACCCTTCCTTAGAATAACCAGTTATCTACAGTAGAAATTACAGATAAGATTTGATAAACCTCTGCAGTGTTTTCTCAGGCTCCAAAATCAAATTACTCTTTTTCATCATCACACAGAGGAATATAATAGAGACGATAATAAATGCATTTACCAGCCTAAGTCCCTTCAGAGGTCGGACTGTAATCTTATGGGCTGTTCTAGAGCTTTTTTCTGTATCTTATGCTTGTCCTTCAGAAAATGGTATGGTCTTTCTTTCCATCTCTCTGCCAGCCCTCTTCTTACCTCTGATTTTTTGCTAGTCTGGTGCTTAAATAGGACAACGCTTTCTATGAAAATTTATCTTCCTGTGGTCTTTATCACGACCTGCTTTGCAGTTGATGTTTTAAGGCGACTGCTGCTTCCAAGATATTTCCGTTTGAGTATTTCATGCTTGACTTTGAATGACTTATTGGCTCTACAGTCATTGAGGCAGTCAACGATAAAAGTGTTTTGCAATAACTTCTCTGTGAGAGTCCTTGAGTTGTACAAACATTTAGGGGCAAACTAAGGGTGTTTTGTACTTCGATAACTCGTCCATCAGACAGCCTTAGGCATTTTGATACGTGTTTTTCATTCTGCCTTATAGCACCTTCTAGTTGTGTTTCAGAGACGACTAAAGCGAGACACAAAGTGTTAATGGCTGAGTTGGGAAAATGCTAGGAGTGATTGATACAGCCGGCAGGAGGCTTCTGGAGTTCTCCCACAGCCTCTTTATCTCAACTCAAGTTTAGGATGCCCTAATTCCCACCAACAGGTAGCAGTTCTTCCTCTGATGTTTGCTGTGGGGGAAAAATTAACATTTTGCAGCAGAATGAGGTCATCTGGCTGGAGGGCTCATCAGAACTGGGAAGGTGGCAGAGCGTCAATCCCAGAAACTCTGGGCTTGCCTTTAGCTCTCAGAAATGCCCCAAGTGTGTTTTAGGTCTCAGATGAGCTTTAGGGGTCTCCTTAGGTACTCAAGAAAAGAAAGTATCAAATCTTAGAGGTTATTGAGGGAGCAGAGCCTGAGTTTGGCAGACTGGAATGATAGAGCCAGTTTGGGCTTTGATGTGCTGGATTCCCTCTGGAGGAAAGGAAATGTCCTAGCATAAACCAAAGCCTGGCTAAAGGACAGAAAGAAGGAATTTTTATTGCCAGCATTTCCCTGATGTTACCATTTCTGCTGGATTGTAAGTGTGACCAGGCTACAAGAAACAGGGTAATATACAGCCTGGCTTTCAGGTGCACAGCTTGTTGTTCCTGTGCTCCCCAGTTGCCAAAAGATCTTAGTCCTTAAAAATCACTTTCCTGGCAAAAATCCACAATCAAAGTGGGATGTCTCCCCCTTTATGCTTTGTCCATCAAGACAGAGGAGATTGGGAGGGTTTCAGAGCTCAAAATGGGTCTACCAGCTTAGATGCTCTATGACACCCTTACAAGGGAGCACTGGGGATGTGGGCAGCAGCCGTTTCGGTAGTTAAAACCTGCAAGAGCCGGGGGAATGGGTAGCAGCGCTGCCACAGGCACCCAGCTTCATGGCATGGTGGTGTGGAGGAGCAGGACAGGACAGCTCAGAGGGTGCTGAGGTTAACTCTGATGGGGTTCCTGGCATGGTCCAGCTGCTGGCCATGGACCATGGTCTCACTTGTGAGGGGCCTCAGCCACACACTGCCTCCTGCCTTCAGAGGGAGCAGCCCACTGTGCTTTCAAAAATCTGCCCCACTTGTTCTCAAAATGTATAGAAGACCAGTAGAAAGGCCGTTTTTATGATGTGTGTCAGCTCACCTCTTTCTTTTGCCCCGGCCTTTTCAGATGTTGTTGCTGAGGTGGAGTTGAGCCAAGTATTGAATTCTAATGCTGGTGTTTGCTGCTTCCAAGAAACTACTCCTTCAGCAGTCAGCATAACAGATGTACAAAGATATATCCACATGGAGCTACTCTGAGGTCATGGGATAGCACAGAAACCTCAAAATGGATTAGAAGCAAATATTTTTGTGAATTATCTTGATTTCCATTTTTAAATTTCAGGGTTACAAGCAGAATTGTTTGGAGAATACGTAGGGATGTAAGTGGTTCTCTCTCGCGTTGCAAAGGTCACAACAATTCCCCAGAATTAACTATAACACAAAGTCCACTTTAGAGTTGATCTGGACCTTAGCTTTCAGGTGATGGGGTTTTTTAGCGCTTTTTTCCCCCTCTTGATTTAAGATTCCCAGTGAGGGAAGATCCGTCACAAGCTATGGGATACATAATCCCAGTGATCAGTTATTCCACTCTACTATATTCCGCAATATTGTGTTTTATTTCTAGGGTGAATTTGCCTCACTTCATCTTCCATCAGTTGGTTCCTGCTGTATTTGTGGTTGCTCAATGTGAGAGCCATTAGTTATGGTAATTGTGGAAGTTGGTGATTAAACTGTGATGAAAATGTTTGTAATGTTCTTTTCCATAAATTAAGTAGACTGAATTGTGTACATCCCTCATTCTTTAACTGTTTTCATTATTCACTGATCCCTTTACAGTTTTTAAGCCACTTTCTAGGCATGAGGATACCAGAATGGAGCACAGCAGTAGTTGTAACAGAGCCAAATGAGAAGTTGTTTGGCTTCTTGATATTCCCCTGTTTGCATGCTTTAAATATACTGATCCCAGTAAGTCGCAGTGGATAACTGCCGTAAACACAAGCCTTGTATAAAAGTGGCTGGTTCCCTGGCGAGCGTGGCCTGGGTTCCTCCCTCAGGGCTATGGAGCCGCTCGGTCAGCTCTCCTGGAGCGGGAGCTGTTTTCTTGTTTTGAGCTCACCAGCAATTTGGGCCACCAAGTGCCAATGCCTGTCCTACTTACTTACTACTCTTTAGGTCTCTCTGTCATTTGTAACCCTGGATCAAGAGTGATTTTGCTTGTGCTGCGAGGCCACTGACAAAAAGTAGTAACTAAGACCAGGTGAGGACTGGTTCTTCCAAAACCCATCTGTGTTCAGAAACAATCCCTTACCTATTACTGCAGCTGAAGATCTGACCGCTGTCCCGGTCGAGAGTCGCTTGGCATGTGCCACGGATATTTGTATTGTCGTTCTTTGGTCCAGAAGGCAAGCTATTGCAGAAGGGTAAAATCTGTATTACCTCTGTTATGAAGTCCCATAACAGTCATCCTCTTGGCTTGGTCAAAATGGGGCTTCTCTGGGATAATATACGTATTCATGTACTCTCCTGGAGCTTACCCAACATTCAAACGTTTAAAGATTCAGCTTCGGTGATCTAAACACCCCCTTGGATGACTTTTTTTAAAAACCTGCATCTGCATTAGCTTTCGTTAAACCTCCTCGTGTTATTTTTATAACACAGTATTTAATCACTGTACGGTACGAGCCGATGCTCTTTTCCCTATTTATGTAGCACAGAAATGTCTGTCGCCTACTACTGTATTTTCTTTGTTACTACCGATAACTCCAGTGTTTCTGTATCGTTTGCTTTTCTTAGCATCCTCCGAAAACCCGGCTCCTCTTTATTTAGTGCTAAATTCAGTTTCTTTTTTCAATCGTCTATTATTTTCGATTTAAATTTGTATTATCAGTTAACAACTTCCGCACTTGGCTATGTGTTATAGCTTGGGGTTTTGATGTTGTTTCAAATGTACAGTTGCTCACTTCTCTTTAAGCCAAGGGCTTTTAAAATAATTGAATGCTTTTATTTATTTTTTTTTTGGTTGATTGGTTTTGGAATGTGGAATTTTCGTTTCTCGTTATTTAGTAAAATGCTGTTTAAATAATGATAACTCTTGTTTTTATGTGTCTCTTTTTCCATCTCAAATATTTTTAGCTGTGTGAAATGGCAGGAAGTGGAGTGAGATCGGTGGTTTGGGCTGCGCAGTTGTGATCTTCAAAATGAATAGCCAAAGCACTCGCATGTACCAAAGCCTAACCGCTTGGTTTCTGTTTTGGTTTTGTGTTTCCTTGTTATCTGCCAGATCAAGTTAAGATACAGCCTTTCTGAGTCAGGAAATGGTTGAAATTGTTGTCAATAAATTAAAAAAATATGGGTGTATTTTGGTGGTGTCAAACTGCCAGAACTAAAACAAGATCCTTGCCCTGAAATCCTGGTTGGAATGCTGACTGAGAAAGCTGTATTGGAGAGGGGTGCTTCAGGAGCTCGTCGCCTTGTTTGCTCGTGTGATTTGGAGGTCTGTAGGAGATAATGAGTCATTAATCTGTCCTGGTGGGGGTTTTTTGGTTTTGTTTTTTTTTTTTTAGAGCATTGACTCATATATTTGTATTTGTTGCTGGGATGTCGATGACAACATAGCACTGTATTTGACAGAAAAAGCTGCTACCTCCAATTAAAACCTCTCTGTATACACAGTTGTAGCCAAGAACAGATTTTAGTGGTTTCCCCAGGCTGTCTCAATTTTTTTTCTTTCTTTATTCCTTACTTTCTTTCTAATAACCTGTTTCTGTCTTGTGATATTTACATGCTGTCCCCAGTAACATCTATAATTTATAAGCCTTGCTTCCAGTGCACTGAAAGATCAAAATAATGTCCAAAGAGCATGATGCAGTCAGCTCAGCTTTGATATTACTTTATTTTTAGTTGTTCTCCCTACACAGAGCAGCATGACATTTTCTGTCAGCTCTTGCTACCAAATTTCTAGCCTGCATTGCCTGAGGCCCAAATGATTACAAATTTGTATTTTTGAGGTGGACTGTTCGCTGGGGCCTATCTCCTTAAGATTTCACCAAGACGTTCGCAGCAATCACTCCTGAAAGAGCTCTTTTTTTTCCCACTAAATATTTTAGCTGCAGATTAAGACAACAGTTCCACTTCAGCCTTTTTGCATCTTTTTCAAGACGTGTGAGATGAGGTTGCCTTAAAAGCAACAGAGCAAATAGTAGTGAAAGAAATATTCACTTCTTTCTTTCTTTCTGGTATTAGTTCCAGTTAGCAGCTCACTAGGTCTCACTGCGTGCTTTTCTCAGCAGGGTTTTTAAGAGAGAAGAGAAATGTCACCAGCAGGGAAGCAGAGTCACCGACTTTAGACAGCAGATGAATGGCAGAACTGGAAATAGAGCCAAGTTTTCTAATCCCAGTGTCTAAAATTCTGCTTGACACCTTACATTGATTTAGCAGGCTAAAAGGTGTTTTTCTAACCTAATGTATGCCCAACAGTTTTTGTATCTTCAGCTCCTCGTTGCGCTACCGAGAGCTGCTCTCCTGAGAGCTACAGGGAGGGAGAGGACCAGCCACTGCAGGGTGTGCTTGGCTGCAGGGAAAGCTGGGATGCAAAACGCTATCTGCTCCCTCCTAACCTTTCCAAAAATTGCTTTGTGTGATATTTCCACAACTCCCAGTCCCTGATCATTGGTGAGTTTGTTGCATGTGCAGGAATTGAATGAGGAGGTGAGGCTGCTGAAGGACAACCTCTATCATGGGGACGCTGCAAGTCTGATTTCCGTGGAAAGGGTTGGGGTTGGTTTGTGTATTTCTATTCTTACCTTCTGTATGAAACCTAATCTAAAGTACTTCAGTAACAGCTGGAACAGCCAGAAGATTTCTTTGAAAACTTTCATGAGATCAGGTGTTTTTTATAGATAAAACACCTTCCGACTTTATTGGAAATCAGGAGTCCCAATGATAATGCCATGCACTCTGAATTCCCAGGGGAATATTTTTAGGCCTGCTATTAACACTGCAAGCTTTAGCCTGTCAGCTCTCCAGCAGGCATTTAAGCTTTTCTGAAAACTGGTTGTGTGTTGGCTTCGCAAGCCCGGTGATGTACTTGGCTTGGTGTGCCCGGCTCCCAGGACAGATGGCCAAGCATGCCCCAGCACAGCTCCTCCAGGCACCCTCGCTGCGTGCAATGCCAAGCTCCACTCCGTCTCCTCTAACACAACCTGCTGGATGCAGCCAAAGTTGGTAGGTGACTCAAAATACTCAATAAAAATGTCCTGGCCTTTACTAGGCATCTCGCACCCAGCCAAGGACAAGCGGGTTGGAGAGGGCAGGAGATGTGTGGCTTTGGGAGGTGATTTGGAAGCTGAAAGCAGAGGGTCCATCAAGAGGAGAAAACATTTCTGGGGCAGCCAGGAGGAAAATGGAAAGGAGAAAGAAAGAGAGAGGAACAGGTATTTGAGCCTGAATTTGAAGTAGAAAAAGAAATAGGGTGGAGTGGTGCTGGGAGGATCCAGAGAAGGGTAAAAAGATTCACTGTGGGCAAGGAGGGTATAGAGAGGAGGGGATTTTGCATTAAAAGAGGACTAAAAGCAAGAAAAAGGGAAAAGTCTATGAAAAGGAAAAGCAGCTCGATTTCTCTTCTAGGCCAGAGATGCGAGACTGAGTTGGTGCGTAGCCTCTTTAGTATTTGACTACTTGAGAAACCAAGAATTTATTATATTTGTTTTTCAGACACTGCCCATTGCAGGGCACTTCCTGCTAAAGGAGGGACTCACAGCCAAGACTTTTGGGTAATCAAATAAAAAAAAGGGATCAGGCTGCACGTGTATGATGTAATATCCACGATCACATAAAATACAACACAAATACATAGAGGGCATAAAGGCTCCTGCAATAGGTCATTACCCCGTCAGTAAGGCCCATCATTTTAGAGAGTCTTAAGTACCCTTACCTGCCTTTTGCAGCGCCTGTATCCATGGCATACGGGAAATCTCTGTGCATGATTCAGCTACCTGTAGTCCCTATGTAACATATGTGAAAATTAAATGCCTAAGAAAGGCTTTCTTGGAAAACAGAGTGCATTTGGCATGCTATTTAGACAATCAATATATCAGGGCAAGAATATAAAGATATGGACTCTAGCCAGGAAGATAAAGATATAAAGACACAGCATAATGCCACCAAATCCCATCGAGACCTTTCCAGTACCGTGTCAGTATAAAGGTCTGCTTTCCCCGGGCAGAGAATCGGCTTCAAGGGATGTGCCCCATGAAGGGGCAATGCTCTTGCAAGCTCTTGGAGTTAAGAAGGTGTTAAAACCTCAGCCAAAATGCAAAGTTTTGTTACATATGGTTTGGAAAAGTGCAGATTGCCTCTCCTCAGCTAATCTGTCGTAACCATCTGCTGGCTTGCCGTTGTCTCACAGCAAATACAAGCTGGTTTAAGTTAGTTTAGCGAGGGTTTGGGGAGGTGTGTGTTGTTTTGGTTTGGTTTTTAGGGGAGGTTTATACTTGTTCAGTCACTGTTTGAGGTGAGAGCGTGCCCGAGGAAAGTTACTGCCGATGGGTTAGCATGCAGTACCGTGTGTGTTGGAGCCCACAGGCTGCTGGGAGCAGCTCATCAGGCATAAAATAATTCCTATTTTAGCAGATTATAAACTCTGAAATGTGACAATAATGATACATAACACAACATTCTGGTTTTGTTTCTCTGGGGGGGGGGGGGGGGGGGGAAAAACCCAAGGGGGTTTTTTTTGTCCACTAATATTGTCTTTGGGGGGGAAAGAAAACCGACACATGTGGGGGGGGGGGGGCTCCAGCCTGGG